>JBBPBX010003377.1:60482-71172 GCA_038048925.1 Garcialebias charrua
AGTTTTCATTGGATTGTTGTCGTGTAAACAGGGCCTTAGTTTGAAACTGATGGTGCCAAGTTATATGCATTTCTTCTAGGAACATTAGACCTTTACTTTACAAACAGAATACTGTATGTGATTTTGTCTCTTTTGACATTGCAGGACCTTCGATACTTTAAGTCAAAGAAGACTGACCGAGGGGTTCTGCAGGAGGGATGGATCAACACTCAAGACCCCATCATGTGCTCGTACAAACTGGTTACAGTCAAATTCGAAGTCTGGGGGCTACAAACGCGAGTGGAACAATTTGTGCACAAGGTCAGCATGACAGGAGTCTTGTTATTGTACCAAACATACTGTCTTTTATGTTATAAAACGTTTTGACCAGAGTGCATTTCAGCCACTGCCAGAGGTGTTCAATTTTCCTCTGTGTAAACATTAAATGTGCAGCATTTCTCTTATCACTCTACAATATCTAACCTTTTCACATCTCCCAGAGAGTGCCGTCTATAACAATTAAACTTTATATTGCCTCTCCCAAACCCATTTTACCAAGCTCTCAGCGGCATTAGTCCTTGGGTCAAAATGTTCTAGTTTCTCCCCTTGCCTGAGGCTCACTTGGACACACACTTGCACACACAGACAAACAAACAGTCAGGGTCATTACTTGCAAAGCAACCGGACTGACTCATATTAATAATTTCTCTATAGAAAAACAGAAACATTAAGCCTTTGAAAATGTTTTCAGACGTTTTCTGATTCACATCCTGTTACCTTAAATTCCCTCCGCCGTCACGTCTACCACTTTTTGTTTGGTTTATTCAGTTTATTTTATTTTTTTTGTGCTCAGGTAATTCGAGATGTCCTTCTTCTAGGACACAAGCAGGCCTTTGCTTGGGTGGACGAGTGGATTGGTGAGTTTACGTCTAAAGATAAGAGGTCTAGCATTCCTTGAAGCTGTGCATATTGTCTGCAACCATTAATGTCGACTTTTAGCATAAGAGACTAAGTTATAGTTTGGTCAAAACTTGGAAAATGTGGAGTTATAGCCATTTGTGGGTTTGCTAAGGCGTCTTAGGTGTGGTGGCCATCTTGAATGAGTTTCATCAAAATAAAGTCCATTGGTTAAATTAGAGTTTTGTTAACACATAAAAACAGGCAAAAACGGGATCACCCATTCTTGTTTGGCAGCATCTCCACACTTTGTGTTAAGTTCTAATTCAATCTTTTTGTCAAATATGACCAATTATTATAAAATCAACTATTTTTCTTTATATAATTAATTTATGAGTTGAAATGATACAATGCGATGCTTCCTTCCTTCCAATCAGATATGACCATGGAGGAGGTGAGGGAGTATGAACGCACCACGCAGGAAGCCACCAACCTAAAAATTGGCCCCTTCCCCCCAACCATCTCCATCTCAGAAACCCCTCTGGCATCTTGTACCCGGAGTGGACCCAACAGTGCCCCGTCCACTCCGCTCTCCACTGAAGCTCCGGACTTCCTGTCCGTGCCCAAGGAGAGACCCAGGAAAAAGTCTGCTCCGGAGACGTTGACCCTGCCTGACCCGGGCCGCAGAGATTCACTCTTCAAACTGCCCAGCTTTTTCTCCTGGAACTCCAGTCCGCAGCCCGAATGAGGTCAGGTCCGGTCCACTTCAAAACACCTTCAACTTGCCAATCAGAGCCCATCCAGTACAACATGTCCTCAGCCAGCACGAGTGAAGGAGGTCTTTTATTGTCCTGGCCATCCCAGAACCTCAGCTGGTGTTACAGCGAAGCCGGCACTTCTCGGACTGCCTGAACAGGCACAGGCGGGCAGCTCCATCCCCACAGCAAAGCCTTCTAAGGTGTTATGGTCCACACAAGAGTCAAAGCAAAGGCAGCTGCGGCTAAGAAGAAATACCCTGCATTGTGTATCGGTCAGTATGGAGTCCAACAAAGTAGTGTACATTCCTGCAAGCGTTTCTACCTACAGAGCATCACACACCCAAGCTCAGGGTGTCTTGTTAAAATATAAGGTTCAGTCACTTAAACATTGTACAGAATTCTGGTTTTTGCTGCTTCACCTTTGAACATCTGAACTTCTGGTTTTGTCACTGGGAGCTTGTGTTTGTATCAATGTGATGGCGATTTGTGTTGGCCTCTGTAACAAGTATTATGGTTTTACATCTCAGGTGAACAGTGATTAGATATTATTGTAAATTCTGTTTGAACACCATTGATGTCAATGCTAAAACTACGTCTGGTTGTAGGAGAATGAAATGTATGTTTGAACAGATAAGACTGTCACGTCCGTGTTTATTTATAGTGAATACCTGCCATATGTCTTTATGTGATTAAATCGTTTTGACAGAGCCCACTTTGAAATGTTCTGTCAATTAAATGTTTTCGCCTGCTCAGTCTCTTATTGTGTTTCACCTGAGGTTTTACTATGCTTATGTGGTGTTGCTTACCTGCTATAATCTGTTTAATTGTGCTCATTTTTAGTGATGACTGTAATAATATCAAATATGAATGCATCGATAACTGTGTGAAAATTCTGTTAATATTGACTTTAAATATCAAATCTTAAATTGGTAAGCCTGTGAACAAAAGTAGGAGCCCTGAAGAAGGTAAAACAAGAAGAAAATGCTTACATTTAATGTTATTTATGTAAATATACACAAAAAGACAACTGCAGACTGGATAGTTTATACCATTTCTATGCTCATGTAAAACAATGTTGAATAAAAACAAGGATCAAATTTCATCAGTGTTGTCAAATTCTCCTGTCTTAAGTTGCTTTTGAATTTACTTTTTAAAGAAAATGACATAACAAAAAAACATAACATCTTAGGAAATATTACATTGTATAGCACACTACACAGAACTTTTGTTGAAATTCACAAAAAAGTGCAGACACTATGAACAAACTTTTCCTGTTTTACGCAACATGTTTTTTTATAAAACCTTTGCTACAATAGTTGAACCAGGTAATCAAGTTGCAACAGTTTCCTATGAAGAAAAACTCAAGTCTTTATAAGACGTCTGATTTTTAATCTGCAAAATAAAGACTTTAGTGTTGCGGTGATGGGCAGACATGTCAGTACCGGTACATGTGCATACAAAGTCTTAGTTTAGAAGAATCTCTGAATGAAAAACTTCTTAACTGTGTGTTTTCATTATTGACACATGCTTTAATATCAAAAACAATATTAGTATGTCTCTGTTTATGTCCTGATGCATGCTCAATAATCCAGATAGATAAATCTAACAAGGTTAAGTCAGGTCCTCTGGAAGGATTCTTCTTTGTTGATACCTTTTGTCTTTTACCAGAAAGACTCCTTCAGTCTGACCTGACTTACTTAACCTTGTTAGATTTCTTTTAGTTCACACCAGATGTTTGAAACAACAAACATTTCCACAACTAGTAATATTAGCTTGTTTCCCTCTTGCAATTTGATGACAAAGCCTCACGTTAACATTTAATCTTTGAAGAGTTTGACAACAATGAGATGACAAAATGCGCAAAGTTCAGTTTAAATGTTATTCTAACATCAAATTAAAACAATCACATTACACATCAATCTCATAGTTCCTATAACATGGCTGCCAGAGTGACACTCAGTTATTTTGAGTCCTTATTTAATTTCTGTAAACCAAGCAGGCCATAGCTCTGAACAAGAATAATAAAAAACAGAGGGGAACAATAATGTGTGCGGTTTGAAATCATTAACAGATATATTCTTATTCCACTCCTGATATACATGTGATCCATCAACCAAAACATTTATAAAACACGTGAAATAGAAATGATTTAATGGGTTAAAAAAATGCCAAAATGTCCAAAATGCAAATTAAATATCCATCCATCTTTTGCCACTTATCTGTCGTTGGGTTAGAGGCAAAAGAACCAGGAGAGAAACAGGCATCCCTCTCCCTAACGACACTTTCCAGCTCGTTCTTGTGGACACTGAGGTGTTCCCAGTGTTCCCAGAAAAGATACATCATCCCTCCAGCAACTTCTGAGTCTTCCCTGTCCAGTGGGATGTGCACAGAAAATCTCGGAGGGAGGGGGTGGTTTCAGGAGGAATCCTAATTAGATGTCTGAACTCCCTCAACTGACATCTTTCGATGCGGAGGAGCAGTGGATCTACTCCGAGCTCCCTCCGAATGACAGAGCTCCTCACCCTATCTCGAAGCCCAGCCAACCTACGAAGGAAGTCCATTTCGGCAACTTGTATCCAAGATCTCGTTCCTTCGGTCCTCCGCACAGGCCAAGGGCTCCACTAGACGTTCCAGTTCACACTCACTACCGTATGTGTTTGGGTTTACTGGGTCTGTCCGACTGCCTCCCCTGCCCTGCCACTGGATCCAACTCACCATCAGGTGGTGATCAATTGACAGCTCTGCTCCTCTCTTCACCCGAGTGCTCGAGGCTGTGCTCGAGACATAGAGCCGCAGTTCCAAAGACATGATTACGAAATTGATCATTGATCTTTGACCTTAGGTGGCCTGGTACCAAGTACACTTATGAACCACCCTATGCTCAAACATGGTGTTTGTTATGATAACCCATGCAGTGTTTCCCCTATTTAACTTGCCATGGCGGGGTGCTCATCTCATTCATGATTTTTGTTGACGTGGGGGACCGAGACATGTCTGAGCGCAGCTTGTACTAACAGTTTTTGAACAGTGGGGGAGGGTGTTCAGCATGAGGGAAGAGGCAATGTGAGTTCTGCCTTTAACTTTTCAGCTACAGAGTCTGTATTTCGCACTGCTAGCTTAGTGCTATGTCAGTGCCGATGAGGAGGGATTCGGTTTGGTAGGCGGGGTGCTCAGTTCTGTTGACGGGGTGGGGCACCCTGCTTGTATAATGGTAGGGGAAACACTGCCATGCCTATCACAAAGTCTAATAAGCGGACATCATTCTGTTCCTCTCAATCACCCCCTTCTAGATGACTGTCGTTGCCCACTCAGGCACTGAAGTCACCCAGTAAACACAGGAATCCCCAGATGGCACCCCTTCCAAGACACCACACCCAACATTAACGGACCTCCCCAAGGCTGATGGGTCCACATGGAGGTGGCTTCCTGTTATTTTTTGGGCTTGGCCCAGCCGAGCCCCAGGAGACAAGGCTTGACCACCAGGCACTCGCAACAAGCTCCTCGCCTAGGCCTGGCTCCAGCGAGGTGCCCCGGTTTCTCTTTTCTGGGCGAGGTTTCCTGATGTAACCATAGTTTTTTCATCAAGGTTTTGAATTAAATAACTTTTACCAAATATAATGTGTATATTACTCTATTAAAGGATATAACATCTAATTTTAAAGCATTCCCCTCCACACCCTATGTAAACAGTAAAACCCAGCACTGATTGTGACTGGGTTGGCTTTGTTCTAGTTCAGAAATCTGTTCAGTGCAACACATCAGATGAGCTTTAATTGTGCGTGATTGCCTCATCTGCACCATTTTGCTCACCGTCTATCTCGTTCCATCTTTGGTGAGGTTGTTTATTTTCCGTTTCTCCCTAATGCTACACATGACGTCGAGGAAAAACTCATACCAGAAAAACGTGAAGCCTGTTGACAGGGCAGCCTTCAAGAGGCTGGGCGAGAGGCCTTTGAAGAATCCTCGCAAGCCCTCCTCTTTGGCGACTTGAAACGCGCAGTCTCTCAGACCGCTGTAGCTCCGCACCTGCACAGGAGGGGTGAGAGGTAACACTGAGGAATGACACAGTTTGCGCTTTGATAAAATGAAATGTGTAGTGGGAGGAGCTCACCTTTCCAAAGTGAACCCTGGCTTTCTCAAAGCCCCCCACCTGCAGCCTCTTTTTGAATAAGTCACATGGATATGTCATTGTTTTGCTGATCATTCCAGCTCCGCTGCCACAAATCAGGCTGATCATGGTTCCTTGAAGAGACAAAATCCATTAGTGCATGTCTGTTTCAGAAAGCACTTATAACCAACTCTGAATTCCGGGTTGACAAACCCCGACAAGATTTCTGGCTCGATACAGCTGATGAAGCTTTGCTCAGTTACTCAAAAATTTACTCTGAATTGATCAAATGGAAAGGTCTCAGTGAAAAATATCACCAATAGACTCATTGTATGTTTATGGGCTATGGGTAAATAACATGTTTGTTCACTCAACTTTGACTAAAGATTCATAAATAAGTTTAACTTAAACACTTAAATCATATGTGGAGAATAAATCTGTGTTTAATAAAGCTGTATCAGACTTAGCTGCACTGAAGCCTGAAATACTTCACTCTTTGTGGAACAAAATTTTAAGATGTTTCCTATTCCTAATCTCTCTATTATATATATATAAAAGCTATCAAAACAAGAGGCTTAGCTGTTTTCTAAAACAAAATCCAGGAGGACTAGGATTTTCTTTCCTACTGACCTCCTGAGTCCCCAGATTTAGATGAGGGAGACAACGTCTTTTTAAAGACATTGTAGAAGAAGAACTGCAGTCCAGCATAAGGAAACACTGCCAACAGGGTTGGAGATAGGCCACGGTAAAACGTCCGTGGTCCCTCTGAACGCCACATTGTGGACACGGCATGCCGCAAGTTTTTGTACACCTAAAAAGACAGAGGAGGATTTGAAAATTATTAATGGACATTTTATACTGGTCATTGGCTATAAAAAGGCATAAAATACTGAGAATGATACTGTAATGGGTTGTCTTTGAACTACAGTACAGGACGTAAAGTTAAGATTTATCACTGAGTCGGGAATTAACTCCTTTGTATACCAAACATATCCCACAGTCAAATGTGAGGCCATCTGTCTGAGACATGAAGTTTGAACAAAACATTGTCATGTAACAAGGCAGGACAGTGATCCAGAGCAGAGCAGCAATCCTACAATAGAATAACTGAGGTCTAAAATAAATTTTTATCTGAAAATGAGATGGAAAAAAAATGAAACAAAAAATGGCTGAGTATTCCTCAAAGACATACAAAGCACCCACCACCTCTCATGTCAGACTTTTGAATGAAGATCATTTTTTTATAGGAAGAGGCTGTTATAGTTTGATCAAACCTTGAGAATGATGAGCGATCTCATGCAATAATCTATTGGCACATTCATTCATTCATTCAACCTTTATTTAGACAGGTTAATCCCATTGAGCCTCGAGGACTCATTTAAGCATCTGTTGAGGATTACTTTACTATAATATTTGAAAAACTGCTAGTATCAGTCAGCTGTAGCAGCCATCATGAACTGGGTTGACTCCAAAAGTTAATCAGTCGTTAATGCACATACAAAGATGAGTTTCTAAAAAATATGTCCAGTGGTTCATGAGATATTTTGCGAACAGGCAACCGGGGCTGATGCAAACAGTTACTGGGAAGTTTCCACAAAACAGAGAAATATGCAGTGCAGTGATAAACTTGGGGATGATGCTCCGCTACTCCAATACCAAACTGTAGTAGTTAAACTGGCTGAATCATAGCAACCTCTGTGTTTCTTTACAGTTGGTACAGAAACAAAGGCAAAAATGTTATTGCTGTACTAACCCAGCTGAAGAATGGACTTCAACCTGATTATTTTTTCATTTAACCTTTATTTAGGCAGGTTATGCTCATTGAGCCTCGAGGACTCATTTACAAGAGAGACCTGGCTACAAACTAAAAAATGATGACAACAGCAACAGTAGATTTTCCTTGAACAATAGACAAACATAAGAGAGAAATACAGATGTTTTTTAACAAGTTAAAACAAAGATATCAAAGTAGCAAAATAGATAGATTACCGGTATAAGGTAGATGTAGAACCTCTAAACTAAACTTAAGAGGCATGTGGATAAACAAAAGTCCATGCATCTAAATAAATCTAAACTTTTATGTAAAAAAGTGGTAAAAATCTATTTACACTAAATAAGAAGCTGATTAGGCCTCTTAAATTATGTGCTGTTCATCCGCTGCTGTATTTATTAAAATCCCAGGGAAAACTAGATGATTGTTTTAGATTAGAAGTATCAACGTGTGAACTATTAATGCTGAGGAAGAAATATGTACCGTACTTTGCGTGTACTGAGCCTAAAAGCTGTCAGTAACAGAGTAGCAGCAGTGTGTCATGTTCTACCTTGGGTTCTCCCTGAGCAGCAAAGCGTGTCCTCAGCGTGTCCAGAGGCTGGCAGGCCATTGTAGCTGAGCAGGCTGCCAAGCCGCCACACACAAAGTGAGCTCCTGCTGTCTGACTATCGTACGGCGTCGACTTGTGAACCACCTTGGTCAGAAACTCAAAGCTCACAAACTGGAAATAAAGAAACATAAAACAGATTCAGTTTTGAATTACTGAGGTGGTTTGTTCTGTCGCTTTAACTTACAGTTCTGAATTCATGAGCTCTACCTGAACGGCCCCATAGCAGATGGAGAGGAGCTGGGCTGGAGTGTGACCCTTCCAGAAAGCAGAGAGGCCCTCCTCTGAGTAAATGCACAGAGTTGCCTGACGTATTCCCCAATATTTCCCCAGGGGCCTCCGTGAAGATGCAGGCTCTATCTGCAGCTGTGAGGGACAGGGTTTCACTGATGAGCACACAGGATGCAAAATAGCATTGTCACCTGCTTGTTGTAATGTGAATAAATCATCCTGGCTGGTTTACAGCTTTATTTGCAATATAATATCCGAGCCTAAAACTTTTTGTTTGTTTATTTATTCATTTCATTTCAATTAAAAACACAAATACAATTTCAAAACAAAGAAAATAAATTACCTATAAAATGAAAGGCAGCAGAAGAAGAATGAATCTTATCATTTCTGCCCCTTCTTAACAAAATCAATTCAAACAATCAATTCCAGCAACAATCATCCATAAATAATACAACAAAACACATAACTTAATAATAATAATAATAATAATAATGAATTCAATTTATAACGCACTTTTCATTAATGAAAATCTCAAAGTGCTACAAAGTGCAACAGAATTAAATGTCAATAAAACAAGTAATAAAACAAGTAAAATCAATAACAGTATCAACTAAGATCAAAGATAGAATCATGAGGAGGCAGAGTATGCTTGGTTAAAAAGAAAGGTCTTATCACAAACTTATCACAATTATTCATTATACTGTAGTTCATTAAATATTAACTAACTTATATGTATCTTATCAACAATATATTCTTAATCTTTATCTTATATATAAATAATGATTTCTCTTTTTTAATATCATTATCCAAACTATTCCATAAACATATTCCCTGCGTTGAAGTAGACCTACCCCTTAAACTTGTTCTATACTTCGGTTTTACAAAAATATCTGTTCCCTTTAAATTATAACAACTATTCCTTTTTACAAAATACTCTTGAATGTTTGATGGTAGTATGTGATTCTGAGCCTTGTACAAAGTACATACCGGTAAGTAATAGAATATTACAAAGTACATACCGGTAAGTAATTGTAAGAATATTACATAGTACATACCGGTAAGTAATAGAATATTGCAGTCCACCAAATCATAAAAGTTAAGTAATTTCAGTTGATAAAACAAAATACTTGAAGGATGACAGTAATGTTTTCTTGAGATAATTCTTACAGCTCTTTTTTGTAAAATAAAAATGGATTTGGTTAGTTTTACAAGCTGTGCCCCAAACACCAACACAATAAATTAAATGCGGCACAATAATTGTATTATAGAGCAAACACAAAGCTGTATCATTCAGTAAGTCCCTTACTTTATACAGTACTGCCATGGACTTAAGATATTTTAGTTTTTACAAAATTAAATTTTCAAGTTTCATCCAAGTTTGCATAAATCATCTGTCGCCACCTGCTGGTGCAGTAGTGACTGAAAGTGTATCATTACCTGAAATCTTATTTTAATGACATCAAAAGGGCTGATGAGAACTCTGGTGGCCATGCCAGCAGCTGAACCTGCGATGGCTGCTTCCTGTGGAGAAGGAGCTGCTTCCTGAGCCCGGGGGTCATAGCCCACCATCTCTCCACAACACCTCTTATTAACACTGGTGACAGAAAAAACAAACTTTCAGATTGCATAACAATAAGTTTAATAGTCAATGTGGTGTTGTAGGTTGCTGTGCAAGTTCGTTTGTGAACAATATGGTGTGGTTTGTTTTTTATTATTTATGTAGCAACAATTGGTGGAGGACAGTTGACTTGGGTCAAGCTAAGCTAAGCTAACATCAGAGTAGCTGTTAACTTCGTAGCCGTAGCGGTAATAAGAAAAAAAATGAATAATGTCTTTACCTTGTAGTATGTATGAGACCTTCATAAATTTAACCGCAACTTCAACTTTGGCACCAAGCGAACTGAATTCAACTATAATACATTATACTATAATAAGACAAGAACAACTTCATACAGCTCGCCAGGTAACAGCCGCTACATTACGCATGCGCCTCCGTCCTTCCGTCTTTCAAAGAACTACTACGACAAGATGAAGCACTTCCACAATAAACCACTCATAACATAACTACTCTATGGCAAGCCCACGAGGACAATAATAATGACGATTTACACTACAACATTGTAAATACAATAACAATATTCTGGGTTTTGGGCCTTCTATGTTGTATTTTAGGAGCCAGAGTCTGATCACAGGACTAGAGATTGGGAATGTACCATAAACATGTGTAATACTAGACTGAATCAGTCTGGCTTGTCTCGTTGGTGGATGCAGCAAGACTCAGTTGTCTAGTAGTTTGTTGAGCACGAGAGATGTGGGGCTTTTATGCCCCGCCTACTCTC
>JBBPBX010003377.1:71244-82957 GCA_038048925.1 Garcialebias charrua
TATCTAAGACGAGTGTTTTGTTGTTAATTTATTGCCCCTCTCGGCCACCGTACTGTAGAGGGCAGAATCAAAAAGGCGTTCAATACAAGATCAACTGGATGTTATTTGTAACAGAAGACGTTTCGCTGTTACAAATAAAGTCCAGTTGATCTTGTATTGAATGCTTTTTTGATTTATCATGTCCTGGACGACTGAGAATCTTCACCAGCATGTAGAGGGCAGAACTTCAAAACTTGAAATAATAGGGCCGTCTTGTGGGTACGTACGTCACGCCACACCCACAACTTTCGGGGGGTAGTGACCTATCTTTACCTTCATATTTCATCTTTGAAAGGTACTCGGACGCTGCTTGCTTCTGGTGGTATGGTCGACTCAGATGCGTTAAGTTAAAAAGGTACATTTTCCCACATATTTAATAATTCTGTGCTAATTAATCAAATAACGTTTTGTACCAGCTGGATATTAAAAAAATATATATTTATTCGTTTCATTATTTTGGTGGGCGGCACTGACGATGGGTTGACGATAGCAACTGTGTCGAAGCACACAAGCTAGCAAAAAGTAAAAATGAATTATAGTTTAGACAATTTTATGTTGTCCTGTTAGCAATACTTAGACGTAACTTGGCGTGTTCTTCCGGTTCAAATGTGGCTAACAAGTAGTGTTTACCATCTCACAAAAGAAAAACATACTTTGAGTATTACTTGGTATTTAGTTGCCAAAATCCCTTGTATCCCTCAGTGAATGGGCTGCAGGTTTGATGACTCCACAGGATTTTGTGTTTTGCTGTCCCAACAGCTTGTTGCACTCATTTTGTATGGGGGAAAAAAATAGATCTGTAACCTGAAGCCCACCACCCTTGTTCTACAGAAAATGTATTAAAAAGAGTTTTTTCTTCACAGTGTGACAGATTATCTTCTACCTAAAATAATGGAAAAGTCCACTGACGACTACAAAATCCAGTCATTTGACCCGGACTCACAGATATTACTGAAAACTGCCTTGAAAGGTCAGGATTTCACTTTACTTGTTTATAAATCTCCAAATATTTTGAATGTCATAAGTAGATTTTAAGACCTGTGTACAGTATAGATGTATTTTGAAATTAAAAGTTTTTGCTCTTTAAACATATTTTAAATGAATGTTCTTACCCTCAGACCCTAGCTCAGTGAACCTGGAGGTCGTGTCCAGCATCATTGTGGATCAGTCCTTAAAGGATGCTGCGTTCTGCAAAGAGTCTGGACGGATTTGTTACACGATTGTGCAGGTTGGTACTTTATCCACCTGTGACCTTTCTGTTTAGGAAACCGTGTGCGTCAAAATATTTCTGGAAAATAATAAAAGTCCCAGCCTTTCTCGAAAGAGTGCATTATCACCCGCCACAAAGGGCAGCTCAACATCACGCTGGATTATCATGATAACATTTGCTTCATCTCCTAAAGCAACTCTTAAATCAGCGTGCATTTGCAGACATTTCCTCTGTGCTCCCTCTCTTTGCGAGTCCTGATTGCTTCCTGATTTTGTCCAGGCTGAGGCCAACCAAAGTGGTGGAAATGTTTTCAGAAAGCACCTGTTGAACCGACTACAGCAGGAGTTTAACCCGCGTGAAGAGACGAGGGCGCGCTCGCTGCAGGAGTGGGTGTGCTTCGTCAACTTCATCTGTAGCATCTTCGACTACCTCAAGGTAAGAGCAGGAGGTGGAGGTAGCTTTCTTACTTATTTTACACGAGAACATTCATGTTATATTCATCTGTATTTTGTTCACGAGGTTTGACTTGAAATGTTTTCATATGTCATCTTGTGTAGTTATTTATTGCAATATGTTGTCAGTGTATCAAATATAAATCTGAAACATTTAGCATTGTCATGCCTTAAGTATTTCAAAAATCGTAGTTCACATACATTTTTTTATTTTCAGTAGCCCAACAAACATGATATTAACCACTATCATAATACATCTTTATAGGAATAATTTTATTACCTTTCATTGGGTCACTGTTGATGTTTGTAACCATTAGCTAGCCTTTTTCTGCTTTTAGCTTTAGCTTATGCTTCTTTTGTTTTTGGCTAGCATTTTGCTGCTTTTAGCTAACATTCTGCAGCTTTTAGCTAGGACATTTTGTTGTTTTTAGCTTTACCTTCTGGCTGTTTTGGGTAAATCCATTGCCACTTTTAACTTTAATAACTCCTTTCAATTTCCAGCAAAATTCAATTAAATCCATTCACGACAAAATGCAGTTTCTCTGATTAAAAGAACAATCATAAGTTTTAAGCCTGGCTTTATTACTCTCCAATGATGTTTACTCTCTCAAAACCCTGATTTCAAGAAAGAATCAAAACCTTCGTACTATCTTGACTCACAAAACATCTGTTCCACTTCTCTGCCAGCAGGGTGTCAGACAGGATGCTGTTGTAACTGTTTCAGCTGAACGCATATGTTACATGAACATGAATTCTGAATGATCACTCTTTGTATGCATAACTGATTCCAGCAAATAACACTCCAACCTGGATCATTCAGACTAGTAGACCATAAAATCATAATGAAATTAAGAAGCAGATTTGCAGTTTAGCTTTGTCATGAATGCAGCCACCTGGTGGCAGCATTTACCTCATAGTCTTCTGATTCTGCAAGAGTTTGTTTTTGTTTTTAATAATAATAATAATAATGTCCTTTTCTGTCATATGTGTATGTTTCCCATACACAGACGAAATTAGTCTCTGCATTTAACCCAACCACCACCATAAAACCTATAGCAAAGTCAGTGTAAAGGTGTTCAATCATATTACTCTGATTTACTGTATGACTCTTAAGCTATTTCAATATAGTTTTTCTTCACACTCGGCAAACAAAAAAAAATTATCATGGATGCACAAATGAATCAGTTTGACCAAAACTGAGGAGTTTTCTGCTTGACTGGTAACAAACCTGTCCAAAACTAATTTGTTTTCTGGTTTTTGAATGTACCATAGCTTATGAAAGATATTGCGGGGGTCATTTTTTTTATACAAATCTGTACCTCTGTCCAGTAACCTGGATATTAATAGAATCCAGTGTCACAGAAATGTCTGCATCTTTGTGCTTTCTTGGAGGAAAACATAGAAGGTGTTTACTTTTAACGTTTCATTATGAACACACGGATTTTTAATTGTAGAAATTGTAAATGTATATTTTGCATTGGTGTTTATTAAAGATAATATGCCCGTAACATATAGGTTAATCCTTTTTTAGCAATACACAGTATGGCAATGTGAAAAGGAAGGTAAAGTTAAAAGATCTCCAGGATTTTATGTGTTTCTTTATTTGTTTACTTTGATAAAATTCATCTGTTTTTGGCATTTGTTTATCTGTGGTCATCTCAGGTGAACAACATGCCGATGGTGGCGCTGGTCCATCCTGTGTACGACTGTCTCATGAGGCTGGCCCAACCAGACGCTTTAATGAACGAGGAAGAGGTGATGACGTTATCCATGTGTTTCATATTGATGTTAATTTTGGGGTGTTTTTAGAGCCCGACCGATATAGAAAGTTTGGCTATCGCCAGTACCGATACTGGGAGGAGAAGGCTAATGCTGGTAAGCAATATACTGACTGAAATATGTTTAGTTCACCCCAAGAATCTAAGTAAACAGCTACTTTTAAAGTTGTTTTAACACTTGAAGTCTTCAAACAGTCATCCTAACATGCGTTCGTTCACATTTTCTATCCTCCACTATTCACCGTAAAGTTATCAAGTGTGTACCAAAAATATAAATTAAACAAAGAAAGACCCTTCCCTGTTCATTGTTTAAACAGTCACGTATGGGGAAGGTCTAATTAGTATTGACCACAGCAGCATTTTTCTTTTCTTTGCAGAAAAGTGAAGATTTCAGACAAACGATTACGTTACGAACACTGATATATATATATATATATATATATATATATATATATATATCACCCCGCCTATCTCTCGGATCTGATACACCCATATGTCCCTCCACGTGCTTTGAGGTCAGAGGATCAGGTACTCTTAATAGTTCCAGAAACTCGCCTTAAGCGCAGGGGTGACAGGGCGTTCTCTGTAGCAGGCCCAAGACTCTGGAACGAGTTACCGCTGCTCATCAAACAGGCCCCCTCCCTCTCGGTTTTCAAATCCCGGTTAAAAACTCACTACTACTCCATCGCTTTCAATGCCAGCTGATTTGTATTGGATCGTTTGATTTATGATCTGCAATGTTTTTATGTTTTTCGTGTTGTACTTCATTGTCTGTGTTGCCTGTTGCGTGTTTGTTTGTCCAGCACTTTGGTGTGGACTTGTTCCTGTTTAAAGTGCTTTATAAATAAAATGGTATGGTATATATTTACCTCTACATTAGATTTATTGTTCTGGCTAAAGTTTTACAAGGCAATAGCCTATGCTAGGTTATCTAAACATTAGCTTGCTAACTTGAGAGGCGCATAGCTAATGACAAACGGGTTGAACAATTAAAGAGTTTATTATTGTTTTTGTTTTTTTTATCTTCCAAATAAGTTAAACTTGCTGTGCTGTGTTCAGCAAAATATGCTACACAGTATTTAATTGTTCCCTGCTTCGGATGTGCTGTGAGTCAAGTGTGCAGCATGGCCATGACTTGAAAGTCGTCCACATGCGCCCTCTGCTGGATACATTGTACAATTGTGCCTTTTGCCAGTAAGGATATGGCCCAGCATTTTAGGGATGAAAACTAGAAGCATTTATATCGACACACAATGGGCCAATTATTACTGATACGATATGTCCCCAGATGCCTATATCAGCCCTACTGATGCTGCAGACTTTCAGGTCTTATCTCAGACCCACCTCCAGCTCCGCAACACTATGAACTGGTCAGGTTCTAGTTTCTTTGACATTTAAATCCCCATAAGTTTAAGAAACAAACACTAAAAAGTATCTCCTGATGCGTGCTCAATAATCCAGGTAGATAAGTCTGGTCCTCTGGACGGATTCTTGTTGAAATGTTTCGTCTTTCATCCAAAAGACTTCTTCAGTCACCTTCTCATAATGGATCAACCAGTTTTCTGGTAATAGCCAAAACTAGTTGTTTACATGCAAAAGGAGGACCATCAGCCTAACAATTGGTCATTAGTGTCCTGATGGCTACTTGCTATTCAGAGTTGCAAGAGAGGGAGAGGGGGAAGGAGAAATCCCACACAAGACAGGCCCTGGAGCAATGTGGATATCCTAACTGGGCCTTCCTGAAAGCAGATACCGGTAGTAATATTGTGTATGTTGTTCAGTGCCAGGACTGTGATCAGTCTTACATCAGGGAAACTTTGGGGGGAGTGGTGGCGCAGAGGTTAGAGACGGTGGGCCTGTGATCGGAAGATTGCCGGTTCAAGCCCCGGTACCGACAACATAAAAAAATGTGGGTGGAAAAAGGTGAAACACCCACTCCTGCCTCCACCCTCATTCATCCCTCTGGGCTCCTGAGCAAGGCCCTTAACCCCCACCATCTGCTCACTAACAGGTCTCTCTTGAAAATGATTTCTTGTGGCTCAATGAGACTACCTGGATAAATAAAGGGTAAATGAAAACTAAACAGCCACTGGCCAAAAGGATGATCCAACACAGAAGAGTAACATCAGTCCAGGACTCTGCGGTCCACACTCATTTCCAGACCAGTGGTCACTCGATCAGGTTCCTAAACTCTTAGAGACGTGCTCCAAAGGAGAGAGACAGTACTTGTATAAAAAATAATTTATTTGACAGAACATAAGGGTTACAGAAATAATCAGTACAGCAGAACGAGACAATTTTATGCATAAAATTGACCGGGAGCAAACGAACCTTTCCGTTCAATCGATGTTCCAGAATGCTCAACTCGGTGATAGTGTATTTCTCTGTTATTGCATCTTGTCGTGTTCCTATTGGTTGCTTCAAGATACGACCTGCTGCTTCTAGCTCGTTACCATGGTGTTCAAGGCTGCTGACTGATTTATGGTGTACTGACCTTGCATGAAGCATTCTTGTGCAGTCTGAAAACTATAAGTTTGCTGTGTTGTTAGTAGAATGTAAATAGTAGACTGTGGGCAACTACTCTGATTGATCACTAATGATTCTTAGCTGTGTGTGTCATTAATCTCATGTAATGTGAGCCCTAATGTGTATGAAGAATGTGTTCTACTTAAAAGTTATTTTATGGTAAGTGTAATGTGTTGTTTCACAGAGTGTATCTGCAATGTCACGTGTTAACCAGAAGTAATTAGTGTTCGTCTAAAGTACAGCGAGAATACCTTGATGAAACAGTAACACTTCTTGAGCATATAATATCAGTAAAAAGTATACAACGGTGTCATAACTCTTCAGAAGATGTTCACATTCTTGATCGGTTTGCGAGAGGAGTAAAGGAGGCCATCTTTGTGAAGAGAACCTGTCCATTGTAAAACGGGCGGAGGCCTCCTTGTCCAATTGTCACCTTCTTACAATGCTGTTATTGCTAGTATCACTCAGCCTCCTGTTCATAGCAAGCGGCCATTAAGTACTAATGATCGGTCGTTAGGCTGATGGTCCTCTATCATGTGAACAGCTAGTTTTGAATGTCAACAACAAACTGATCCACTGAGAAGGTGATTGAAGAAGTCTTTGGATAAAAGACGAAACATTTAGGGCCAGTTTACACGGCGCGTATTTTGAGTGTAACCGCTACTTTCTCTTTGCGACTTTGCTTATCGCCTACACGACGCTGCTGGCCCCCCTCGATGACACCGATACTTTTCTGACCCTGCTCTCAAGGTGGAAGTTTTTCGCTGACCCCCCGTTGATAATGTAAACATCTCCCGTGGAGCTTTTGTTTGAACACATGCACGCAGCACGCACGCGCAGACAGCCGGCATTTTAACAATGGCGGTGGACTGGACAGTGGACACACGCACCACTTTCTGAACTATAGCTGATGGAATATATTTTGATTCTCATATTTAATTATTCTACACCTTACCTGCATCTGTGTTGGAAGAGAGCCAGCTGCCTGGATCCAGTTGTCTGTTAACGAGGCAGTCGGACATTTCACGTGTCACGCTGCACTATAACATACTAAATGTGCTATATATTAACAGTTTAACAATAATAAACAGTATTTATGTTAGCGTGGGAGATATTTACATTTATCTGAGCTAAATGAAGCTATCTGGACTCGTTACGTCATGCCTAACATGCTGCTGAAAATGAAGACACCAGGTTGATTTTTTATTTATTTATTTATCCAACACCACAAACTCATGTCACAAACACTGAGAATTAAATTGAACACTTTTAAAAACACGTTAACCGAACTTTAATGAACTGGACTCTGTTGTTCATCCTGGTGGACACTGGACCCACATCCGAACCGCCGGTCCGCTTCGTGGAACAGCTTCGACCTCGCAGGAAAAAAATAAAAATAAAACCTCAGTTGGTTGTTCTGTGATCGAACTAAACACAAGGAAAGATTATTAAGAACATGGTTTACCTTGTAGCGCTGCTGTAAATCAGCTGATTCTCACGGAGTAAAGTCAGACATGTTGACTCGGTTCCGGTCCAGTCAGCAACTGGTGTGCAGCTTGTTAGATGAAGCGGTCCCACTTGGTGTCAAATCTGTTGACTCTTATCCAAATTCCAGCTTTAACTTGTTGTTAACTTGTTGACAACAACTTGTAGTAGCTGAACTTTTAGCCAGAGAGGAAAACAGGCTGCCTCGTCTGCTCTGTTTACATCAGGCAGCAGTGGCACGCATGCGCACTTTGCCGTAGTGAAGGTTCCAAAAATCACAGCGCCATCTAATGGCCCAGCATGGTAACTACAGTAAATTCATGAGTACGGGGGTGGAGGGGGGAGAGAGTCGTATCCACAGAATTCGCCCATGTCAACGCAAAACTTTCAACCTAATTAACATACCCAAAAGTTGCGTTTCCCCACACAGTGTCCGTGTAAACAGGGCCTTAAACAAGAAGAATGGTAGTTGTGAATCCGCACCTTTCTCTCTGTGGTTCTGCTGATCATTTACACACCACTGGACCCCCTCTTTGATACCGGAGGTTTCTGGACCCACTTCTCCTCAGAGTGGAGGTTTTTCGCTGACCTCCCGCTGAGGCTTTGTGTTAAATCACACGCGCGGACAGACGGCACATTTCTATCAAGAAAAATGGCGGCGGACACACACCGCTTTCTGAATTACGACTGATGGAATATATTTTTAGTCTCATATTTAATTAATCTACACCTGAATGTAGCTGCTGTGACCAACAGATGTTGGAGGAGACACAGCTGGATCCAGTTCTAATATCGCTGTTTATTGAACGAGGCAGGCAGATATTTCACGCGTCGCGCTGCACTATAACATACTAAATGTGCTAAATAATAACAGGTTAACAATAATAAACAGTATTAATGTTAGCGTGGGAGATGTATAAAATTATCTGAGCTAAATGAAGCTAACTGGACTCAAGTTACATGATTTAAACGATGCGTAACATGTTGCATGTTATTAAAGTTGAAAATGAAGACATCGGGTTTAATTTTTCTTTATTTATTTATTCAACACCACAAACTGTATGTCACACAAACACTGATAATTAAACTGAACACACTATTAAAAACACGTTAACTATGTTGTGGTGTTGCTAATATGTAAGAGTAGAATCAGACCACTGCAGACGTAGCTCCGTTACGAACACCATGCTTTATTCAACACTTCTCAACTCTTCTTCTCTCCTCTCCACATCCTGTTCTCTCCCTACTCGGAGGTTCCCCTGCTGTCCATCTTATGCAATTGCAGGACACAACAAACTGTAAACTACATTAATGAACTGGACTCTGCTCTGCATCCTGGACCCACGTTGTTCATCTGGCTCATTCATGCTGTCACTCCTTTGACTAATGCAGCTTAAAACATTGAATGGATTGAATAAAAGAACTGATGGGAATTTGGAATTTTAAATAAATAGTTCATCCAATGACATCTCTCTGACATTGTGCACCTGGGCCGAGCCTTGTCCAGAACCGGTCCGCCTGGTGGGAACAGCTTCTCCTTGCAGGAAAAATATAAACTTAGTTGGTTGTTTTGTAATTGAAGTAAACACACGCTAACATTATTAAGAACGTTGATTTACCTGCTGTAAATCAGCTACTGAGTATCACGGAGTAAAGTCCAACATCGTCGACTCTGTTCTGGTCCACTCAGCGTGTGGAGCTTATTAGATGAAGCGGGTCCCGCTTGGTGTCAAATCTGTCGACTCTTATCCAAAATCCAGCTTTAACTTGTTAATTTGTTGTTAGCCTGGCTTTTTTTAGCCCAGAGGAAACGAGTGTCCCGAGGCAGCACGCATGCGCATTAGGTGAAGATGTGGAGTCGGCAGAAAGAGACGAAAAATATTTTGAGTCTCGATTTATTCTCAACGTCTTCCAACATCAAGTTCAGGAGAAACAACTGAATTACAACCGTTGAACTGCTCTTTTTATATTCTGTCCCTTTCACAATAAGAGCACCTTCTGACATGAAATATATACATTTGTGTCCGCCACACAGGTACAAAATTCACAGCGCCAACTAGTGACCCGGCATGGTAACTGCAGCGGATTCAGGAGGGCGGGGGAGACTCCTCCAGATGCATGTAAACACAGAATTCGTCCGTGTCAGCGCGGATCTTTTCCTCTAATTAACAGACGAAATACCTACGTTTCCCCCCCACCGTGTCCGTGTAAATAGGGCCTTATATAGCACCTTTCTTATCAAGATGCTCAAAGCACTTTACACTACAATCTGTCCTCATTTACCCTTCATACACACTCTACTAGATCTCTACATACTGTAGCTAATTGAACAAATAATTCTAAAGAGATTAATCAGAGCTTTATCACATTCATACTCCGATGGGACACACATCAGAGGCAATGAGGGGTTCAGTGTCTTGCCCAGGGACACTTCAGCATGTGACTGCTGGTGGATTCGAACCCCCAACTCTTGCATTGGAGGACGACCGCTCAAACCACTCAGCCACAACCAATTCATCCAGAGGACCTGACTTAACCTTGTTAGACTAAAAAGTATTGTTTATTTTCCTTATATGACTTATTTAATAGGTAAGTTGAACTAATTTTCAATAGAAGGAAGCAAAATACTCAAAATAATAATAATAATGAATTCAATTTATAACGCACTTTTCATTAATGAAAATCTCAAAGTGCTACAAAGTGCAACAGAATTAAATGTCAATAAAACAAGTAATAAAACAAGTAAAATCAATAACAGTATTGTAATGACGCCAACACTGCAGACGGAGTCCAGCCAAACGGGGTTTATTCAGAAACAGGGACGAGCTGCTATTACCGAGGCTGCAGCTCACGCCTCAAAAGAAAACGCGGTACACACGCGAGAACACACTGCTAGCTGCCTGCTAACAACAACACACTCCCGGGCTCTTCTTCTTCGTCTCTCTTTTCCTGGTCCCTCCTCCCTGCTCCTACCCCTCTCCTGCCCCCACGACCAATCCAACACATGAGGGCGGGGGACAACAGAATCACAACAGCTCAACAGAACACAGTACAACTGAACAAATACACAGAAATACTTGGACCCAAAGCAGAACCAAACACAGGGTCGTTACACTACCCCCCACTACTGAGTCCCTCGCCCACGAGGGGACAAACAAAGTCATCAAACCGTCTTGGAGCCCTCCTCATCCGCTGCGGGCGAGCTCCCAGCGGCGCTACAGGCTCTGGGGCCGGGGCATCATTCGATGTCGGTGATAAGGCTTCTGGGGAGGTTGGCGGACGCACCAGAGACCCTGACCATTGGCCTTCTGGGGACTGAGGTGCAGACCTGCCTTGATAGGGGGCCAACCTGTCCCTGTGCAGAGCTACTCTTCTCCTGTTTTGGGGCATCTGAACTCTGTAGACCACCTCCCCCAGGCGCTCCAACACTCTGCAGGGACCCACCCACTGACTGTCCAGCTTCGGGCACCGTCCCTTCTTCCTACGAGGGTTGTACACCCAGACCAGCTCCCCTGGAGTGAAGTGTCGGCCCTTAGCCCTTACATCATAGTTCCGTTTCTGGCGCATGCCTGCTTGCTCCTGTTGCCTCCGGGCAAACGCATGGGCCGTCTCTAACCTGTCCTGAAGTTTCCGGGCATACTCGGGACCCGCTGGAACATCAGGTGCATCCGGCGGGCGCCCGAAGGACAGTTCGGCTGGTGTGCGCAGCTCCCTCCCCAACATGAGGAGCGATGGGGTGCATGCCGTGGAGTCCTGTACAGCTGAGCGGCATGCCATTAGCACCAGTGGCAGGTGCTCGTCCCAGTCCCGCTGATGCTCTGCTGTGAGGATGGCCAGCTGCTGTCCCAGGGTGCGGTGGAGCCTTTCCACTAGGCCGTCGCTCTGGGGATGTAATGGTGTCGTTCTTGTTTTGTGGATGCCAAGGCGGCTGCACATGGTAGAAAACACCCGTGACTCAAAATTTCTCCCCTGGTCACTATGAATACTGTCTGGTACCCCAAACCTGCTAATCAGGCCCCCAACCAAAGCATCTGCCACAGTCTCTGCTTCCTGATCAGGGATGGCGTACGCCTCCGGCCATTTTGTAAAATAGTCTATAGCCGACAGGACATAACAGTTTCCCCTGTCTGAGCGTGGTAGGGGGCCCATGATGTCCACGGCCACTCGTTCCATCGGGGCTCCTACAACAAACTGTTGTAGGCGGGCGTGAGACTGACCCGTCG
>JBBPBX010003378.1:0-25292 GCA_038048925.1 Garcialebias charrua
TAGAATGAAGACAGAGAAACAGATTAGACTGGAGCCAGCTTCATAAAACAACTGATTAAAACTGTGTTCTAACTTCTAACAAAACTGATCGAGTTCAGTCTGACATATTAATTCACTTTCACCGTTTGATTCATCATATGAAGAAGTGATCATTATTTTGAAATAACATTGGATTTCCAACTTGAATTAAACAGTTTGAATTAAACAGTCTTTGACTTAACAAACATTGAATTCAATAATGCTTATACAAGTAACACAAGGTTATTCATTAACACAAAAATAGAGGAATAAGAGAGTCTCTTATGACTTATTGTGTTTTGATTCAAAATAATGTAATAAAATAGTGTCAATGTCTTTTTTCTGAGAGTATCAGTGAAAAGGTGTCACTGAGACATATCAAAGAGACGAAGGTGTATCAAAGACCACCGTCTGTATCACTACACTCATAAGGCCATCGTCTAACTTCTCCCACATCAATGTCATGTTGTATGACTTGTGTTTGAGAGAGTGTATCTGAAAACAGACAGTTATTTGAAGTGATTAACTGTTTTAAGTCTTCTCTTTTTTCATCATTAAGATGAGCAAAAAACACATCTAAGTGTGCTAAATAGTGAGAGTTAGGTAGCTTCCCTTCCATTTTCACATGAGGGAAACAGTCTTCCTCATTTTCAGCACTTTCAGCACCAGATAGTTCCAGCTTGTTTTCAACAAACTCAGAACATTTAACAACACACACTGTATTCACATGGGTGTTATCCTTTGATTCAACATATGGTTTGATCATGTTTACATGACACAGTCTGGAACCACGTTTCCTATCAGGAGTAGTGATTATATAATCACGATCAGATATTTTCTCTTTCACAATATATGGCCCGCAGTAACGAGCTTGTAAGCTTGTGCCTGGGACAGGAAGTAGTGTCAATACTTTGTCTCCAGGTTGAAATGCTCTTTCCACAGCTTTTTTATCAAACAGAGACTTCATCTTAGCTTGAGCTATTTTCATGTTGTTCTGGGCAATTTCACATGCTCTTTTTAGCTTAAAACGAAAATCACTGACATAGTCTATTAGGTTTTTCTCAGTGTCATCACACAACCACTTCTCTTTTAAAAGCTTTAACGGACCGCGCACGTTGTGAGCGAACACTAGCTCAGCAGGACTAAAACCTAAAGACTCCTGAACTACTTCACGGATTGCAAACATTTGTAAATGTATTCCTTCGTCCCAATCTTTTTCAAATTCTAAACAGTACGTGCGTAACATCGTTTTCATGGTTTGATGAAAACGTTCAAGAGCACCTTGGCTTTCAGGATGATAAGCCGTAGAACAAGAATGCTTAATGTGCAACTGGTCTAAAACTTGGGCAAATATCTTAGACATAAAATTACTGTCTCGGTCAGTTTGTACTACACGAGGTAGTCCAAATAGTGAGAAGAATCTTGTAAGAACCTTGACGATCACTGGAGTAGTAATCTTACGTACTGGAAATACTTCAGGGAATCTGGTAGAGGTACACATGATGGTTATTAAAAACTTATTCCCAGCTTTTGTTCTAGGTAGAGGTCCAACGCAATCAACTATGACACGCTCAAAAGGTTCGGCTACAGCAGGGATTGGGAAAAGAGGGGCAGGAGGTATTACTTGGTTTGGTTTTCCTGCTATTTGGCAAACGTGACAACAGTGACAATGCTGAACTACATCTTTCTTCAGTCCAGGCCAAAAGAAATGACGCAGTATGCGGTCATATGTTTTTCTGATCCCTAGATGACCAGCTAATGGATTGTCGTGGGTTAGACGCAATACTTCAGCACGATAGGGTGTAGGAAGTACTATTTGTATTACCTGATGCCATTCCTCATCAGGACGAACAGTTAACGGCGTCCATTTGCGCATTAACATGCCCTGCTTTAAAAAGTATCCCGTATTTATTAGCTTCGGATCCTCAGGTAAGTCATTAGAAAACAAGGTTTTTAGGGTTTCATCCTTCTTCTGTAAGTCAACTAGTTGTTGTCTAGACAGCGACAATTTTGTTTCATCCATCTCTTCTACACATGTTTCCGATTTTATAGGCATTAGTTTCTCTTCAGTACTCATCATAAAACTGTCACATAAATCAATGTCAACATCGGTCTCTTCGTTTTGTTGATGTTTGTAGGTTGCCCGTGTCACAGCACATGATGTGAAAACATCAGGAAAGGTGCGTGCTAATTCATCTGGTTGGGGACACAACACTGGGACAGGTGTTACTTCAGGAGTAACAAGCACGCGTCCTCCAGCCAAATCATTCCCCATGATCATTGAGATTCCTGTAATGGGAAAACTTGGTCGAAGCCCAACTATGACTTCTCCAGAACATAACTCAGAATGGACCACAACTCTAGCTAAAGGCACGTTAAAATCTTGCATACTAAAACCACGTATGGGTTGCTGGGTTTTAATAATCTCAAGTTCATCAGTAGGTAGTACATCTTCTAATATGAAGGATTGAGATGCAGCTGTATCATGCAGTATTTTGATCGGTACATTTTTACTAGAGAGAGAAACAGAAATGAACCCTTCCATTATAAAAGGCCGAAATCCATCGTTTTCAGGAGAATCTGTAGTGGGAGAAAGCCGTTTACTCAGGGTTTCAACAAGTGCTACTGGTTTTGGATCTTGTTTTAGTTTAGGGCAATGGGTACTAATGTGACCTTCTTGTCTGCAATAAAAACAAACTACATTATCCTTTGTAGATGCTCCACGTCCAAACGAAGCTCTGCTTTCCCTACGTCCAGCAAACGCACCACTCTCCCTGTGAGCGACAGCATTTCCTCTCGACTTTCCGTTACCTCTGGGTCTGAAAAACCGAGGAGACTCAAAACCATCCGCTTTAACTTTATCAGGAGTAGGTGTTTTGTCAAATCTAGGACGTTCAAAACTGAGCTTATGGGTCAACATATACTCATCTACTAAAACTGCGGCTTTAGAAGCCTCCAACACTCTGTGTTCATTTAAATAAGTAGCTACCCGATCCGGTAAACATTTCTTAAAATCTTCGATTAATATAAGGTGTTTAAACTGTTCAAAACTAGTCACTGAACTAGCCGTACACCATCGATTAAGAAGAATTTCTTTATCTCTCATATAGTCAGCATAAGTCTGACTCTCAAGTTTTCTTAGCTTTCGGAACTTTTGTCTGTACGCTTCCGGTACTAATTCATAAGCCCGTAAAATAGCTTCTTTTACTTTCTTGTAATCACTACTGTCATCTATTGAAAGAGATGCATAAGCGTCTTGAGCTTTTCCGGTTAATTTGCACTGTAATAGTAAGGGCCATGCATAATCAGGCCACTTAAAAGTGTGCGCATTTTTTTCAAATAGGACAAAAAATTTGTCTACGTCACTCTCATTGAATGAAGGTACGAATGATAGATGGTTACTCACGTCAAAACTAGGTACAACAGGTGAAAGCGGAGCTTGTCCTTGTTCCAGCTCCTTCAGGCGAATTTTAGCTTCTAACTCCATTTCCTTCTCTCTTAAAGCCGTCTGTTGCGCCAGCTCAGCAGCTCTCATCGTGGCTTCTGCAGCTTCTTTCTTAGCTTCCCTCTCGAGCTCTGCTGCTCTCATGGTGGCTTCTGTAGCTCTTATGACCGCCTCAGCATCAGCTGCGTTTTTTATTCTAATGGTTTCATTTTCCATCCGACGTATTTCCAACTCTAATTCAAGTTCTTTTAAGCAAACCTCTTTATCCACAGCACAAGAGGACGGAGTCCTCGCAGAACTTTCTGCTATCATGTCAGCAGTAAAAACATCCACGGCGAGCTAATTCTGTGATCAGTTCACGTTCTATCATCTCCTTTCTAGTACGTTTATCTACAGGGATCTCGTAGTGTTCAGCTACACACAATAACTGCTCTTTTGTGCAGTTAGCCAGAGCCTCAACGGTAGGGTTTTCTACAAAACTGTCTAAACTGAACTCCATGGTTATATACACAAGACAGTAGACCGTTCACTTCACTAAATACAACAGTATAAAAATATCCGAGCCACAAGTGAACGCAACAAACAAACGCGCAGCTGTGAGCACTCAACAAATCAGCAGCTTGCTGAGCTGATTCAACACAACTATTAGTGGAAACGTGATGGGGTTTCCAAGAGTAGATAGTCTATAGGCTAATAGACACACCAGTGTAATCATTTGTAGTGCTCTGGACTTAGTCAGCCGGCCGCTGAAAAAAACAGATGTGCAGGACGTCTAACAAGCAAAGCACAGCAGATGCACAAAAACGCCCAACTCACTACTGCTAGTTCTCTCCTACAAAACACTAGCTCATATTAGTCATCACGTGACGAGCCCCCAAATAAATATGTTACGACTGGAACAGCCAAAACATATTCATGGGACACCGGACACAGAAAAAGTTTTAACAAAATTTTATTTAACTAAAAATAAGCGCTTCCAAGCAGGCGGGGTCCTCCCTGGCTTCTCCCACCAGGCACGGAGCGACTTCTTCTGGCTCAGCGTCCAAAGGAAAAGAAAATTAATAAAAAGTACAAATAAGTGTTGGACTGGTGGGCGAGGCCAAAAACAATATAACGCCACCCAGGTTGGTCCAATCCTGTACAGGACCGTCGTACCCCCCCAGGTGACGGTCTACCTTACCAAAGAAACCCCTAAACAAACAAAACACGAAAACTGGACTACCTGCACCCACACAGTCAAAAGTACAACAAAACATGAGATAGAGAAAAAAACACAACAGTCACCTCACTGTTGATCCCAGTTGTCCTCCTCCTAAACAACTGTAAAGACACTGCCCTCAGTGTCTTCAACCATAGACCTGATTAAACCTCATAGGCACAAACACAGGTACACACCTTCAAAGACAGAAGCCAAAGCTTCTATTAGCACTTAAGGTGCTTTTAGACCACACAGAACACTATTTAAATAGTCAGGGTCACTTCAGAGCTCCAAACAGCTCAGCTACTCTCCCTTGAGCAGTCTTACCAACAAACAGAGAGGGTGGAGGTTTCTCTGAGTCAGCATAACACATACAGCTTTACAGCTGTCAATCAACACTAGGTTATTTACCTTCAGTGTATCTTCAGCCCATTCATCAGCTGACATCTGGTGTCTTTCCACACCAGCTCTACTAGATTCACAAGCCAAATCTTGTGTCCAGCTTCTACCCTTGCTTCCAGCAAGTCCACACACTTGATCAACAAGCCCAATCCTGTTGCAACAAGTCTCCACCACCGCTCAAAGCACTGTCTGTCTAATATAAAGGCAGGACCTGCAGGTGAACACCAGCTCTGCCTAATTAGCTTGATTCAGGTCAGGTTGAGTTTAAGGAGAAAAGAAATGTTCTTCCTAAACCAGCAGGCTGCAGCATTTAGCAGCAGGTTACAGTGAAGTAAAAATAAACAGGATCTTAGACTGTTGTTTAAAACATTTTAAAAAAAACTGGGGTACATAACAGTTATAATGGTAAAGTCAACAAAATCAACTCTCTTATTGGTTAAGGGGAGTGGCTGTGTTGTTTTTCCCATCATGCTTAGCACTTTTTTAGTTTTTTCCGCTGCACCATGAGTAAAGAGGACATGTGTGTGGTATAATTGCCTCCTGTCCTGTGTGCTGTTAAAGTCAGTGGGTTCCCTTTTGTAAGGCTTAAGAGTGTCTTCATTGGGTTTATCTCACACAATGTTAAGAAGTGCAGTCACAGAATGTTATTGAACACAAGTGCTCTTTGAAGCTATATCGGAAAAGTATCGGCAGGTTTGATCCGATACCCGATACTTAAATATTGTTGGTATTGGATACAGATACTGGATCGGATCTGCCCCATCCCTAATTGTCTGTACATCCAATGTGTACCAGATTCGTCCCTGACGGGTCAAAGGTCACTCTAAGGCCTAATCCCACATACATCCCCAAGGTCTTGACTTTAAACCATAGGAGTCTGGGCTTTGAGCTCTCCTCCTTCCCACCTGCTCCTGTCCTCACTCAGGAACAGGAAAGGCTGAAGGCTCTCTGCCCCGTGAGAGCTTTATGCACTTACATGCAGAGAACAGCCGAATGGAGAAAAATAAATCAACTGTTCGTGTGCTTTGCAGCACATGCTACCAGAAAGGCCCTATCAAAACAACACCTCTCACATTGGGTGACTGAGGCCATTAAAAGGGTGTACAGTAGCAAAGGTCAACAGGTGCCCTCTAGAGTGCATGCTCACTCTACTCGGGGCTTGGCCACTTCGTGGTCACTGTTCAAGGGTGTACCAGTTGCAGACATTTGTGCTACAGCTAACTGGAGCTCAATAAACACTTTTGCAAAGCATTACAGTTTGGATGTTACTGCGTGTGAAGTCACTCAGGCTGTTCTTTCTAACACACAGTAGAAAGTAGCCTTGAGATGCCTGCTGGTCAAGGGCAGACGTTCACACTAGCATGCATTTTACTGAGCATTTCAAGGGCGTGAATGAATTACGTTCCCATAGCAAGTATGTTGCACCGAGAGAACATGACTGAAAGGGAACTGAAAGTTATGCACCATAACTCATGTTCCCTGAAGGAAGGGAACGAGGTGCAACATATCTGGCCCTTTTCAATGCTGAAAGCTCGGTGAAGTGCAATTTTGGAGAAAGATGGATGGGCGTCAGCGGCTTAAATACCCAGAGGGCGGGGCCTCTGGCGCAACGCTGACGCCCTAGCCGTAAAGGCGTGAATGTATTCCTTCAGGTAATCGCGCGGGGGTGCAATTCCCATAGCATATGTTGCACCTCGTTCCCTTCCTTCAGGGAACATGAGTTATGGTGCATAACTTTCAGTTTTCCACGCTGTTCCCCAAACATTAACACAATAAGTTGAATGCGGAACTATTAATGTATTATTCAGCAAATACAAAGCATTATTATTCAATAGGTCCCTTACTTTATACAGTACTGCAGTGAACTTAAAAATCTTTGTTTTTACAAAACTTACTTGCTGTCTCCATGACAGTTTATCATCAATAATTACACCCAGAAACCTTACCTCGTTCACTCTACATATCTTAACACCATCAATTTTGAAAGAAAAATCCAAAGTTATCTTTTTTTTTAACTAAATATCATGAATTTAGTTTTATCAATATTCAATGATAATTTATTTAATTTAAACTAATTTTGTATTTTAATAAACTCCATCTTCATCAACTCAAACATTTGTTCCAAGTCTTTACCCAAACAGAAGATGGTATCATCAGCGAATAAAACACATTTGAGGATACCAGACACCTCAATCAAATCGTTTACATATAAAATAAACAACTTAGTTCCAAGTACTGAACCTTGTGGTACTCCAAATGAAATTCTGCATAGATTAGATCTTATTTCATTCAACTGTACAAATTGTTTTCTATCCCTCAAATAACTACTTATCCACTGTAAAGCAATACCTCTAATACCATATTGATTCAATTTATCCAGTAAAATGGTGTGATCGACAGTGTCAAATGCCTTCTTTAAATCCACAAACACCCTTACACAATGTTGTTTTTGATCAACCGCTGTAGTAACTTGTTCCATCAACTCCATAAGAGCCAAGGATGTTGAATTGTTTGATCTAAAACCATATTGACTATTACTTAAAATGTGATGTTTATCAAGAAATTTGTCTAATCTGGTCACAAACAATCTTTCAAGAATTTTTGAAAATTGTGGCAACAAAGATATAGGTCTATAGTTATTAAATACACATTAGTCACCATTTTTAAAAAGAGGAACCACCTTAGCAATTTTCATTCTGTCAGGGAATATTCCTTTTGAAAATGACAAATTACAGATACAGTATATGTAAATGGCTCAATAACATGACTCATTTCTTTTACAACCATCATATCCATGTCTTCACAATCTTTTGATCTTTTGTCAGCAAATTTTTTAACTACCTTCATTATTTCCACCTTATTCGTTCCACCCAGAAACACTGTTTACGCAACTATTTATCAAACAAATCACATTTTTTTCCACTTTAGGAATTGAAGCTGCAAGGTCAGACCCAACATTTACAAAATAGTTATTAAATCCATTAACAATTTCATTATCATCAAGGATTTCCACATTATTTTCCACAAAATGTTGTGAAAGTCCCGTACCAACCTTATGCTTTTTCAAAACTTTGTTCATTACTCGCTATGTAGCCCGCATATCACCATTACATTTATGTAATAATCCACTATACTATTCTCTCTTGTGTTTTCTTATAATCCCAACTAATTTGTTTTTGTACTTTTTATATTTATCTTCAGCCTCTTAAGTTCTGGATTTCAAGAAACATGAGTACGTACAGATAATTCTTTTTTTACATGTCTTTCTCAATCCTTTAGTCATCCATGGATGATCTACTGCATTCTTCTTTATGTAATTTTTTTGCACACAATTTTTTTTCATACAAGACATCCAGAATGATCATAAACTTATAAGATTTGTTCACATCATCTACATGCACGTCTTCCCATTTTTGTTTATCCAAATCATCTTTCAATTTGTCCAATGCTTTTCTGGATGTGTTCACTATTTTATTCTTTCTTGTAATTATTTTTGTTATGCTGTCATTATTTTTATAAATAGTGAAAACTGGTAAGTGATCACTAAGATCAGTTTTCAAAATACCACTCATCACATCACCATCTGTTATAATTGTGAAAATATGATTGATTATTGTTGCACTTTGAGTTGTGATTCTTGTTGGATTTGATATTAACGAATGAAAATTTAAACTATACATTGAATTTATGAATGTACTGATGTTATTTGAATCAGTCTTATTTTTCTAAATCAATTTTGAAGTCACCACACAAAAATATTTTTTTTATTTTGGCTCCTTACATGTAACTCCAATATTTTATCAGTAAATAACTCAAATCTTTGAGCATGGCGATCGATATAAACAACTTATGATGTTTTTTTCATTTTTTTTATTATTTCTATTGTTATCATTTCCATCATATTGTAAACAATTATAGACATTTCTCTAATCAATTTAAACTTTATTTCATTATTTATAAATATAGCCACTCCTCCACCTCTTCTGTTTTTTTGTGTTCATATGATGTAATTTGTACCCTTCAACGTAAGCATTACTTATATTTCCATCATTCAGCCATGTCTCAGATAGTGCTACTATTTTAAAATATTTATTTCATCCTCTAAAATAATCTGATATGTTGGATATGTTTGCATTTAAACTCCTACAATTTAAATGGACAATAGAAAGATCTTCATTTGTCATGTTTGTATTAGTAAACTGTTCATCATTATCATATTTACTGTATTTTTTAACTGGAAAAAATGTATATCTATCACCTCTTCAACACTATATATTTTGATATCTGATTCATTCAACCCTCGGGGGGTTCTGTGGGGGGTACTCCGGGAGTATGGGGTACCAGGCCCATTGATATGGGCTGTTAGGTCCCTGTACGACCGGTGTCAGAGCTTGGTCCGCATTGCCGGCAGTAAGTCAGGCTCGTTTCCAGTGAGAGTTGGACTCCGCCAAGGTTGCCCTTTGTCACCGATTCTGTTCATAACTTTTATGGACAGAATTTCTAGGCGCAGCCAAGGTGTTGAGAGGATCCGTTTTGGTGGCCTTAGAATCGCTTCTCTGTTTTTTGCAGATGATATGGTCCTATTGGCTTCATCAGGTCGTGATCTACAGCTTTCGCTGGAGCGGTTTGCAGCCGAGTGTGATGCGGCCGGGATGAGGATCAGTTCCTCCAAATCCGAGGCCATGGTCTTGAGCCGGAAAAGGGTAGCATGCCCTCTCCGGGTCGGGGAGGAGGTCCTGCCCCAAGTGGAGGAGTTTAAGTATCTCGGGGTCTTGTTCACGAATGAGGGAAAACTGGAGCGTGAGATCGATAGGCGGATAGGTGCAGCGTCCGCAGTGAAGCGGGCGCTGTACCGGTCTGTCGTGGTGAAGAGAGAGCTGAGTCGAAAGGCAAAGCTCTCAATTTACCGATCGATCTACGTTCCCACCCTCATCTATGGTCATGAGCTTTGGGTTGTGACCGAAAGAACGAGATCTCGGATACAAGCGGCTGAAATGAGTTTTCTCCGCAGGGTGTCTGGACTCTCCCTTAGAGATAGGGTGAGAAGCTCAGTCATCCGGGAGGGACTCGGAGTAGAGCCGCTGCTTCTCCACATCGAGAGGAGCCAGTTGAGGTGGCTCGGGCATCTGGTTAGGATGCCTCCTGGACGCCTCCCTGGTGAGGTGTTCCGGGCATGTCCCACCGGGAGGAGACCCAGAGGAAGACCCAGGACACGCTGGAGGGACTATGTTTCTCGGCTGGCCTGGGAACGCCTTGGGATTCCCCCAGAGGAGCTGCTCCAAGTGGCTGGGGAGAGGGAAGTCTGGGCCTCCTTACTTAGGCTGCTACCCCCGCGACCCGACCCTGGATAAGCGGATGAAAATGGATGGATGGATGGATGGATGGATGATTCATCGTACATCATCATAATTCGTTGTATTTGTTAATCAGGGTATTAACTTTATCAACTTTTATGTGCAAGATACTACATAATCTAAAATTATTTATCATATAGACTCATCTAAATTTTTCCAAATCCTTCAGTTCTTTTATTATTTTTGCTTGTGATCCTTATTGTGCTTTTATCCAGATTTTTCCATTTCTTGTCTATGTTGAAACTATTTTTTTTTTTTTTTATAACCGTGCTTCACGTGCAAGATTTCCATTCCTTTTTGTTAAATGTTCATTTGTATACACTTTTGTTCCCTTTAATTACAAGTTACTTTATTAGTTACTTTCAGAAGCTGCTGACAACAACCCCCCCACCACCTCAACATAAAAATTACGTTGTGCTTTGCCAATACTTACTTAAATGAAAGCGCTTTTTAATGGTAACATCAACAATGTATCTCCTGACATAAAAGTTGAACTTAACAACTATTTCAGGAAAAAATAAAAAATTTAAAAACAAAACTGTCTTTCTTGACTCCATTAAACATAAATACTTGTTTTTATAAAAAAATTAAATTGTCTGACTGCATTTAACATAAATACTTTTTATAAAAAATGAAGTAGTATTTCTTGACTTCAGTATCATAAATACTTGATTTTTATGAAAAGGTCTTTCTTGACTTCCCAAAACAAATACTATATTTTGAAAAAAGTATTTCTTCACTTTGTTAAACATAAGCACTTTTTTAAATGAAAAAAATAAAATAAAATAAAGACAGTCTTTCAACGTCAAAGTTCTTTTACTCTATCCTTCCTACCTGCGTCTTTTCAGAGTCAGAGTCAGAGAGTCTTTATTGTCATTTGCACCGCATGTGGTACATGTGATGAAAACGAGATTATGTACACAGGGTCCCAGTTACATCCAACAACAAATGAAAGAGAAAAACAGTAATAACATCTAGAACTAACTAAGAAAAACATCAACTAGTAATACACTAAGCCTAATATAGTTGAAATAAACAGCAGCACGAACATGAGTTTGTATGAGCAGATGGTCACAGATGAACACAGATGAACACAGCAACAAGAAAACAGATCAGCATCAGTATGATGTGATATTTTGCAGTGTTTATTTTTTATTTTATTTTTATTTATTCATGAGTCTAACAGCCTCAGGGTAGAAGCTGTTCCTCAGTCTAGTGGTTCTACACTTGATGCTCCTCAACCTCCGTCCTGAGGGGAGTGGGGCAAAGAGTGAGTGTGCTGGATGAGTGAGGTCTTTCATGATGCAGGTGGCTCTTTTCCTGCATCTGGAGGTGTAAATGTCTGTGATGGTGGGGAGACTGACTCCAACAGACTTCTGTGCAGCCTTCACCACTCTCTGCAGAGCTTTCCTCTCTTCAACTGTGCAGCCTCCATGCCACACGTTGATGCTGGAGCACAGGACGCTCTCCACTGCACACCTGTAGAACGAGGTGAGAACTGGGCTGCTCAGACCAGCTCGTCTCAGCCGTCTGAGGAAGTAGAGTCTCTGATGACCTTTCTTGATCAGGCTGGTGGTGTTGTTGCTCCAGCTGAGGTTATCATTCATGTGTACACCCAAGTATTTGTAGCTGGAGACCACTTCCACTGCAGACCCACCTATTTTCAGTGGGGCATGGGTGTGTTTGTTCCTTCTGAAGTCCACAATCATCTCCTTTGTCTTCTTCACATTCATGTGAAGATTATTCTCTTTGCACCAGCTCTCCAGGTGTTCCACCTCCTGTCTGTAGCTGGACTCATCATTGTTTGTGATGCATCCCACCACCGCTGTATCATCTGCAAACTTAACAATATGACAGCCTGGAAGTGTGGCTGTACAATCATATGTGAGCAGAGTGAACAGAAGGGGGCTCAGCACACATCCCTGAGGAGAGCCAGTGCTGAGGGTTATGGTGGAGGAGGAGAAGTTGTGGATCTTCACGGACTGTGGTCTGTCTGTTAAGAAGTCTAGTACCCAGTTACAAATAGAGGGGCTTAGTCCAAGTGTAGATAGTTTGTCTATCAGAGTTTGGGGGATCATGGTGTTGAAGGCAGATGTGAAGTCCACAAAGAGCAGACGCACGTATGAGTCCTTCTGATCCAGGTGGGTGAGAGCAGTGTGGACCACGGAAGAAATGGCGTCCTCTGTTGATCGGTTCTCACGGTATGCGTATTGATGAGGGTCCTCATTGATGTTGACGGTTGCCTTGATGTGGGACATGACCAGTTTCTCAAAACATTTAGCGACTATCGGGGTGAGGGCCATCAGAGTTTGAATTTAGGACAACTGAAAGCTGTGAGATGGGCATCTTTGTCGTCCAGCAGTCTGGATAGCCTGGAAAATATATTTGATATGTTTTGATACTGTATGTCTACAAGGCCTACTATTTATTATGTCATTGAATTACTTGCAATCCATGCCTAATGTGCAATCAATATTATGGATTTAATTTTGTTTTAGGATTCTTATTGACATTTGTATTTGTTTTAATCTTTTTTTGCAATGATAATGAATACACTGTACAATGTACAAAAATAGTGTGATGTAAGAAATTTTAACTAGCTTAAAGAACCTAGCTTACAGCCTTTAAACCTTACTCCCACACTCTGCTCTTTGAATTGAGAAAGCTCCTCGGATGAAGAGCGAAACGTCTTCTGTTACAAATAAAGTCCAGTTGTTTCTGTATTGAACACTTTTTTGATTTTAGCTTACAGATGGAACAAACCTGCTCTATAGCATGTGGAAGGCCTGCAGTCATCCTGGAGAGCGAATCTTTCACAGCCAGGGTCTTCTGCATCAGAACAAGTGTGGGTAGTAAAGTCCCATAAGAACAGTCACCTTGTTACTCCCATATAGCTTCTGTTACCGGCATTAACAGTCCAAATATCTGCTGTAGTTGACACAAAGTCAACATCATTCAGTGCATCCTTCAGATTTCTCTCCATCTCTGCATACTCCTCCTCCAGATACGCAGAAAAAGCTCCTCTGATGCAACTCGGCATTTACAGAGGTGGGGATTCAGTTTATTATGGCATGAAACGAAGGCGAGTCAACCGTGTTGAAGGGCAGCATTTCTTCTTCTACAAACCATCTGACCAACTTTTTTTAACTCTCCCACTTACTAGTTTTGCAGCAAAGTCAAGCTTTTGTTGTTTAGGTGAGGTACCACCTCCTGTCACAACACTGCTTCGAACCACGTGGTGGGACTTGCTCTATCTGTTTGACTGTCCCATGCTGCAACTCCAAATGTTTGTTCAGATTTGATGTGGTGTTTTTGAAGATAGACAGCACTTTCTCACCAGCACAGAGGGTACAATGAACCTTGAAATTGTCATCCTTTGGTGACACAAACTAAAAAATAGTTCCTGTACTTCTAGCTAGAAAATGCATATCTTCCTCCTTGCTCCATTGTTTACGTTCCTGGTTTCATGGACCTGACGTCACTCCCAGAGTTTTTTTTTTTTTTTTTGTCACTCCCCGAAATACATAGAGGAAATAAAAGTAAATTACAGTACTAGAGAAAATGACAAAAATAATAACACAAAATAATTTGGATAAGTAACTTTAATCTGATTACTGGATTTTGAAATAGCAACGCGTTAGATTACTAGTTACTGAAAAAAGTGGTCCGATTAGAGTAGCGTGTTGCTTTGTAAGCGTTACTGACATCACTGGTAACTGAGCATTAAGTACACCACATCAAGCCAATTCAAGATGGCTGCTGCAGTTAATCAGCATTAGCAAACAAAAATGGCTTGTATGTGAGGATTCTGCTGTTTTTGCTTCTTTTTTGTTTTGCAGAAAAGCTGAGAGGGGGTTATAGTATGTATGGTGGGCGGGGCCTCCACTCTGTGACAGCTCCCACTTAGCTGAAGCTGATCGGCCGATTACCACCCAGGATTTTCTAGGTGGAGCTGAGCCGAGATTTATTGATGGTCCGTTTGCCTGCTTACAGTGCTGCTCCAGCTTCATAGTTCCATTATTATTTCTCAGTGGAGTGATTCTTGCCCAGGGACACTTTGCCATGTGACTGCTGGTGGATTTGAACCCCCAACTCTTTCATCAGAGGACGACTGCTCTAACCACTCAGCCACTGCCCCCTCAGATCCTAATCACGGCTCAAACTTTTGAACCACCCTACCCCCCTCAAAAAAAAAATTCATGGCAAATTAAGTTTGTGGTGCACTAAATAAAGGATGCAGACCTTGGTTTAATGAAAAAGTCCTTCTTGTGTGCTGCAAGGTGCCCAGAGCCCCAAAAAACTCAGTCTGAAGTCATTTGTGAACCATCCATCCATCCATTATCTTTTACCCGCTTCATTTTGGGTCATGGGGGTCACCACCGTGCCCATGTCCAGCAATCACTCTGCGAGGGGCGGGGTACACCCTGGACAGGTCGCAAGTCCATCACAGACGGGTAGCAAGTCCATCATTTGTGAACTTTTTTTAAATTGTTTTCTTTGTAGTAATTTACAGACATTGATGTGAACTATCAACAACCCACCCCCACGGATCAGTATTTGCAGTTTGACTCCCATCACCCTTTGGAGCACAAGTTAGGAGTCATCAGGACTCTGTACCACACCGTCCCACTAACTCAGGAGCCAGACAGAAGAAGAAATCACACACAAAACAGGCTCTAGAGAAATGTGGATATCCTAACTGGGCCTTCCTGAAAGCAGAGAAGAAACCCAAACAGGACTCCAGCCAGCCATCAGGTGAAAAGAAGGAACCCAGACCCAGACCAGTGGTCATTCCAGATGTTGCAGGAGTTTCAGAGACATTGAGACGTTTATTTTCTAAACACAACGTCCCAGTGGCTTTTAAACCCCAAAATACATTACGGCAAAGACTGGTTCATCCCAAAGATCCAGTCCCCCGGCACAAACAGAGTAATATTGTGTATGTTGTTCAGTGTCAGGAGGGCTGTGATCAGTCTTATATCGGGGAAACTAAACAGCCACTGGCCAAAAGGATGGCCCAGCACAGAAGATCAACATCATCAGGTCAGGACTCTGCGGTCTACACTCATCTCCAGGCCAGCGGTCACTCTTTCAGGGATGAAGATGTTCACATCCTTGATAGAGAGGAACGATGGTTTGAGAGAGGAGTAAAGGAGGCCATCTTTGTGAAAAGAAACCGTCCATCATTAAACAGAGGTGGAGGCCTCCGGGTTCAACTGTCCCCCTCTTACAATGCTGTTATTGCTAGTATCACTCAGCCCTCTGTGAATAGCAAACAACCATCAGGGTGCTAACGATCCATCGTTAGGCTGATGGTCCTCCTTGATCATGTGAGCAGCTGGTTTCGGCTGTCAGCAGCAAACTGGTTGATCCACTGTGAGAGGGTGCTATTTATAAGACTGAGCTGAATACAGCACCTCAGACTGAGGAAGTCTTTCGGACGAAAGACGAAACGTTTCTACTTTTTTGTTTTGTTTTTTGAATGTCCAGAGGAACAGACTTAGCTTTTTTAGATTTTTCTACCTGGATTATTGAGCATGCATCAGGGTATATCCTCAGTTTCTTTCCTCAAGAGATCAGCTCCTCTGTGATTACTGTCCACAACATACCATGACATTATGGTGTTTCAAGACCTTTTCTAACACAGTGGAAGCTAACACTGAAAGACTAATCTGCTCTATTGCGTTCATCTGTTGATAATGTTCACTTGACAGATGAAACCATTGCGTGTTTCTGAAGGCCTCAGTGCAGATTTCTTTGACCCTATCAACAGATGATGGTGGAATATGATTGGATAATAATGTAAAAAAAATGCTCTATACAAACATGCTGCTGGAAGCTGCGCAACCAGAATAAAAGCTGTTAAATTAAGAATAATACTAATACATTTTAATTAATAGAAAAATATATTAAAAGGTAAGTTAGTGATTCTGATGTTGTCAGCAGAGAAGGCCCAGCTGATCTGTATTTCCTCCCAGGATTGCTAAGCCTTTACATTATTTTTAAAGTTTGTGAATTAAAACAAAATTAACTTTTTTGTCTGCGAAGCAAAAGCTTGCTCAGCCTTTTAGTTTTGCAGCTTTTGCTGAGTCACATTTTTGACAAGATTATATTTGACATTTAGCTAGTCACCCCGAAAAAACACCAACTGTCTTATTTTTGGCGAGGAAGAAAAATAGCTATAAACACAAAGCTGAGTTGGGAAACGGCTCAATAAGAGGTAAAGCAATCAGCCATAGCAATATGATCAGAGACAACTGGAGCAAAACACACTAATTTTGTCTTTGCAGAGACACCTGGGTGTGGGAGACTGATAATAGGCAGAAAATAAGCATCTTCTTCCCATGGATGATGAGTTGGATGCAGATAAAAAACTTGATGACAAGGATTTGAATCACTCTGACAAGGTCCAAACTATGATGAGTCGACGGATGGGTCAGAGTGTCTCCACTGCTGCAGCTGGTCTCATCCTGCAGGAGTCAGCAATGACAAAACATGGTCAGAGAAAAGAAGATCCAGATAAAATCCAGTCTTTAGCTGGACAAGGTTTGTTAATCCACACAGCAACGTTTGTTGCCCAATCCAAGACTACTTCTTCTGCAAAAGTTGCTGTCGAAAGTGATGCTGGTTCTGGTAGAAAACTGTTTGAACCCTAAATCCAGCATTTTTTGCTCTATAAAAGGTTCTACAGAACTACTGCTATTTGACAGCATATTGTCTTGAATGAATGAAATATGCATGTGTGACACAACAACCAGTGCGCTCTGCTCAATGAAGCCCATGTTAAAAAAGTAATGCCTTTACTCCTTTGGGTATAAATCCCTGCAAATATATTTGACATGATCAAGAATATTATATGATGTCTCAAGTCTGGTCCAGAGGACCAGACTTAGCTTTTTTGGATTTTTCTACCTGGATTATTGAGCATGCATCAGGGCAAGAATATTATAGTTAAAAGCTAAAATATTACTAGAATTGAGAAAATGGTATTAGATTGTTTAACATCATATTTATCATAGACATTCTAGTTTGTGTATATAAAGTAATCTTCCACATAAACTAGAGTTGAACATGGAATCCCACAAGGCTCTGTGCTTGGACCAAAACATTTTATTTTAAGTATTTCTCTATAAGGTCTGTTACAGCGAAAGCTGGCTATGGGTCATGGGCCACTGCAGCTAGCTGTTGCTAGCCGGGACCTTAGGCCTACTCTCGGACCCAGGACCCACCTCCAGCCCACGTCGTTTCCCTGGCTCGAACCTCCCTCAGAAGTGGCAACTCACATTAATTAATAAATCAAGGAAATGTGAATTCAGTTTTATCAATTGTATTAAAATCAAGGCTGGAAAAGGTTACAGTTTACAGCGCTGGCGTCTCCGGTCTATGACAGGAGAACCAAGAACCGGAAGGGGCGATGTCCCGTGTCATTACAGATTTATAGGGCCTAGACTCCTCCTTCGCAGAAGGGGAGCACAACCTGTCACGTGTATGAGGGGCAGTGTTGGGAATGTTACTTTAAAAAAGTAATTAATTTTAGTTACTAGTTACTTCTCCCAAAAAGTAACTGAGTTAGTAACTGAATTACTCACCTATAAAAGTAATTAGTTACCAGGGAAAGTAACTATTGTTTGTTTGGTTGGTTTAAGTTTAGATATATCTACGAATTTTAAGTAGAAATGCTTACAGCACCTCAACAGAACATGACTGGTTGACATACTATACTTCAAGTTTTTTCTTCATTACAAAATACAGGTTAACAAAATAATATAACAATTGTGTTTTCAGCTCTATGTACACCCTGTACTGTTCAAGTGTTTTCTTAGAAATAAAAGTAAACAGTTAAAATAAGTGCTTTGTAGTGTAAAATAAAATCAAACCCTCACACAACTGGTTCTTCAAGTATTTTCTTAAAAACAAAAGAACCATTTTAACAATATGAAGTACTTTTAAAACAGTACTGAAAATCTGAATTACCTGCAGTTGTGAGATGCTTCATCAGATCAGATTACGACGGACGTACACTTCGCTCCGGGACATAATGTACACTTCACATGCACGTTCTTGCCTTTTACCTCAAGGAGAGTAAAGTAGTTTCTGTATTTCCACTTTGAAAACGCCAACTTTCCCTCCAGACTCGCCATTGCTGCAGGACTTCTGCTAACTTTTCAGTTTGAAGCTGCAGCGTGTGTGAGCTGAACAACAAAACCTCTGATTGGCTGACCTCTACCTGACACTCTACCTTAGCCAATCAGCATCATCCTTATTGTTTCACCCCTCCCCTCTGCTCCCTCCTACCCTCCCTCCCCTCTGCTCCCTCCCCCTCCACCCTTCCTCACCAAGGGGGAAAAAAGTAAACAAGCAGCTAACAAGAGACAGCGCGCAGAAGACAAAATAACGTACTCCATTTAGTGTTTGTAACGGTAACGGCGTTGTAACGACAGACATAGTAACTACTTAGATTACCCGTTAATGAAAAAAATAACTCAGTTTGTAACGCCGTTTATTTGTAACTCCGTTATTCCCATCACTGATGAGGGGGAGTGACTAAGTGTGATCTAAACAGATCTTATGTGGTTTCACGTGTGAGGAAAAATGAGACAGTGCTTCAAAAGCCTTTCTTTGTGATGTAGCAAGCAAAATTAGTTATATTCCTTGATGGATATTGAATCCCTGGGAGACACTTTTTAGAGTTGCTTGCCCCATTTAACCCAGTCAGAGCCGGGTTATAATTTTATTATAATCCCGTCTCTGAGCAGATCAAAAATTTAGGGTCAGTCTAGACAAATATTTAACAGGTCCCATTTACACTGGATGATGACCCTGCTAGAATTATAAAATCATCCAAAATGTGGGTGTTCTTGCAGGGTCTTTGTGAGAGCTTCAGCAACATGTTCAATTCAATTCAAAAATACTTTATTAATCCCAGAGGGAAATTAAATGTTGTTGTTACTCATCATCCTGGTTTCATTAAAGAGTTGTTCTAGATGCTGATGGCTGTGGGCAGGAAGGATCTCCTGTAGTGGTCTGTCTTACAGCAGATCTGAAGAAGCCTCTGACTGAAGACACTCTGTTGTTGTATGACAGTCTGATGAAGAGGATGCTGAGGGTTGTCTATAATGTTCTTCATTTGATGAAGAATCCTTCTTTGTACAATCATCTCAAAAGTTTCTAGAGAAGTCCCCAGAACTGAGCCAGCCTTTTTAAGTCACTTGCTCTGGTTCTGCTACCTCAGCAGATGATGGCAGAAGATTCTCTACTACAGACTTATAGAAGATATGCAGCATCTTGCTGCAAACATTGAATGACTTCAGCTTTCTCAAGAAGTACAGTCTGCTCTATCCCTTCTTGTAGACAGCTTCACTGTTGCATTTCCAGTCCAGTTTGTTGTTCAGGTGAACCCCAAGGTATTTATACTTCTTCACTACATCCACTTATTCTCCCATGATGGAAATAAGGTTGGATCTGTTCCTGTTTCTCCTGAAATCTACAATCATATCCTTTGTTTTGTTCACATTCAAGATGAGATGATTGTTTCCACATCATGCTACAAAGCAGTCCACCAGTTCCCTGTACTCAGCTTATTGTTCATCTCTGATACACCCGACTACTGCAGAGGAGTAGCACACAGTTGGTTTTCTGTTGAAGATTATGGAGTGTGATAGGGTGTAGAAGGTTTCAAGGAGGAGCAAGACACCTGTGGGGAAGCTGTGATGGTACAATATTGTGGGACAGAGAACCAGGTGTCCTATGTACCTTGAGGCTAGATTGTGTATTTGTAATGTAAGGCTACAGTTCACCCATCATAATGGTATTGCTCCATATTAGTTCATAAGATTCTTTATAAAATTATTTCAATTAGGGGAAAATTTTCAAACCAACCTTCATACTGACTTCATACTGACATAATGACTATCGGCCAGTGGCCCTCACCCCGATAGTCGCAAAATGCTTTGAGAAACTGGTCATGACTCACATCAAAACATCCATCAACATCAACAAGGACCCTCATCAGTATGCATACCGTGAGAATCAATCAACAGAGGATGCAATCTCCTCTGCGGTCCACACTGCTCTCACCCACCTGGATCAGAAAGACTCCTACGTCACTTTGTGGACTTCACATCTGCCTTCAACACCATGATCCCCCAAACCCTGATGGACAAACTATTTACACTTGGACTAAGCCCCTCCATTTGTAACTGGGTACTAGACTTCTTAACAAACAGACCTCAGTCCGTGAAGATCCACAACTTCTCCTCCTCCACCATAACCCTCAGCACTGGCTCTCCTCAAGGATGTGTGTTAAGCCCTCTTTGTTCACTCTGCTCACACATGATTGTGCAGCCACCCATCCAGGCTGTCATATTGTAAAGTTTGCAGATGATACAGCTGTGGTGGGATGCATCACAAACAATGATGAGTCCAGCTACAGACAGGAGGTGGAACACCTGGAGAGCTGGTGCAAAGAGAATAACCTTCACATAAATGTGAAGAAGACAAAGGAGATGATTGTGGACTTCAGAAGGAACAAACACACCCACACCCCACTGAACATAAGTGGATCTGCAGTGGAAGTGGTCTCCAGCTACAAGTACTTGGGTGTACACTTGAATGATAACCTCAGCTGGAGCAACAACACCACCAGCCTGATCAAGAAAGGTCATCAGAGACTCTACTTCCTCAGACGGCTGAGACGAGCTGGTCTGAGAGCTCAGTCCTCACCTCCTTCTACAGGTGTGCAGTGGAGAGCATCCTGTGCTCCAGCATCAATGTGTGGCATGGAGGCTGCACAGTTGCAGAGAGGAAAGCTCTACAGAGAGTGGTGAAGGCTGCACAGAAGATGTTGGAGTCAGTCTCCCCACCATCACAGACATTTACACCTCCAGATGCAGGAAGAAGGCCACCTGTATCATGAAAGACCCCACTCACCCTGCACACACACTTTTTGCCCCACTCCCCTCAGGAAGGAGGTTGAGGAGCATCAAATGTAGAACCACTAGACTGAGGAACAGCTTCTACCCTGAGGCTGTTAGACTCATGAATAAATAAATAATCAGAATAATCACTGCAAAATATCACATCATGCTGATGCTGATCTGTTTTCTTGTTGCTGTGTTCATCTGTGACCATCTGCTCATACAGACTCATGCTGCTGTTTGTAATGATTTTGTTTTCTATTACATTAGGGCTTAGTGTATTACTAGTTGAAGTTTTTCTTAGTTATATCCTAGATGTTATTACTGTTTTTCTCTTACATTTTGTTCTTGAATGTAACTGGGACCCTGTGTACATAATCTCATTTCATCACATGTACCACATGCGGTGCAAATGACAATAAAGTTTCTCGCCTGTGGAACTCTCTTCCTGACTGCCTAAGAGCTCCACAGTCACTGGTTGACTTAAAGAGCGGCTTGAAGACCTTTCTTTTCAACCGAGCTTACTCTGCCTCCTCATGATCCTACTTTTGATCTTAGTTGATACTGTTATTGATTTCACTTGTTTTATTACTTGTTTTATTGACATTTAATTCTGTTGCACTTTGTAGCACTTTGAGATTTTCATTAATGAAAAGTGCGTTATAAATTGAATTCGTTATTATTATTATTATTATTATTAAAGATTCTCTCTCTGATACTGGTTCCGTGCCTCTGGTTCCATGTCAGATGAAAATACTTTAAAAATGTCACCAAAACCTGATTTATGTTTGGATTGTTTTTGTCCTGTTGAGCTCTCTGAATTGTCAAAAATAATAGCTCATCCAAACCATCCACATGTCTGCTAGATCCCATCCCAACCAGACTGTTTAAAGACGTATTTCCCTTAAATATATAACTTTTCTAAAAATATATTTTTAACATATTTCTTCACCCTGTCACTATCTCCTGACAGACTGATGTTAGACAAGTAGTCTCTGAAAAAAAAAAACTATAATCCTCTGGCTTCTCCAGGTGGTACTAAAAGCATTTCTAAAAACCCACAGTGACCTGCCGTTAACCAGCCAATAAAAACAGAGTTTTGTTCATGAACGAGCTTGTCACGCCCATCTCCCGCCTGTCCCAGCCCACAGCGCGCATCCGCGCAGGTTCTCGTTCAAAGGATTGCAAAGCAATGCAGGACTGTTTTGTATGTGACACAAATGTATTAAATTCCCCTTCTTCATCCCTGATCTGGACTTTTCTTTTGTTTTTTTTGCCAAAAGTCAAGTGATCGCTTCCTCCTCCGCTGACTCCATTACTGAAATGATGAGGAAATGAATGAATTTGTCACGAGCGATAAACAAAATTGGGAAAAAGTGTTTGTTGGTGATGTGAACACATCATATGAAGAGTTTATGAACATTTTGCAAACTCTTTACGAAAAATCTGTGTGCAAAAAAGCTATACTAGGAATATCAACTTTGACCAACCATGGATTACAAAAGGACTGAGAAATGCTTGCAAAAAGAAGAACTACTTGTACTCATGTTTTTTGAGATCTAGAACACAAGAATCTGAAACAAAGTATAAGAGGTATAAAAATAAGTTAGTAAGTATTATAAGAAAACGCAAAAAGGAATATTACAGTGAATAATTGGATAAAAGTAATGGTGATACTAAAGCAACTTGGAGAGTAATGAAAAATGTCTTAAAGAATCATAAATCGAAGACTGGCATTTCACAACATTTTGTAAATAATAATGAGGACATTTATGACGAAAATGAAATTGTAATTGGTTTAAATCAATATTTTGTTAATGTGGGTCCAAGTCTTGCAGCTAAAATTCCAAAAGTAAATAATACAGTGAATCACTCAATATTTAGCAATACTAACAGTATTCTTATTAAGGAAACAAATAAAGAAGAAATAATGAATGTTGCTAAAACTTTTTCTGATAAATGTTCTAAAGACTGTGTTGATACGGATATGGAATTTGTAAAAGATATAATGAGTCATGTCATTGAACCATTCACTTATATTTGTAATCTATCCTTTTTAACTGGAAAATGTCCAGATAATATGAAAGTGGCAAAGGTGGTTCCTCTTTTTAAAGATGGTGATAAAAGCCTGTTTAACAACTACAGACCAATATCCTTACTACCACAGTTTTCAAAAATCTTAGAAAAATTATTTGTAATTAGATTAAACCAATTCATTGATAAACATAACATTTTAAGTAAAAGTCAGTATGGTTTTAGAGCAAAGACTTTTCCATCAAATGCTATAATGGAATTAGTTGAACAGATTACAGCTGATCAAAAAAAAATATTGTCTTGGGATTTTTCTTGATCTGAAAAAGGCCTTTGATACTGTGGATCATACCATTCTCATCGACAAGTTGAGTAAATATGGTGTAAGAGGACCAGCATTGCAGTGGGTAACTAGCTATCTCAGTAACAGGAAACAATTTGTGCAAATAAATGATGCAAGCTCCAGCCTCTGTAATGTTACATGTGGAGTCCCTCAGGGCTCTATCATTGGACCTAAGTTATTTATTCTGTATGTTAATGACTTAGTCAAGGTGTCAGTACTTCTCAAATGTATCCTTTTTGCTGATGATACAACTTTTTTTTGTTTTGGTCATGATATTACACAGATCTTTGAGTTTATGAAGATAGAATTAGCAAAAATACAAAATTGGTTTAATCTAAATAAATTGTCATTTAATTTAGATAAAACTAAATATATGATATTTGGTTAAAAAACTGTTGATATTCCATTTATGATTGACGGTGTTGAGATCTGTCGTGTTAGTGAAGTGAAATTTCTGGGTGTCATCATTGATGACAAACTGACTTGGAAACATCATATAAATTCAGTAAAAACAAGGGTAGCGAGAACTATTACTGTTCTATACAAAGTCAGAAACCTGTTAAATGATAAAGCTCTGTACTTGTTGTACAACACAATTGTCGTTCCACACATGATTTATTGTATTGACATCTGGGGTAAAGCATGTAAAACTTTCACGGAACCTACCTGTATTTTTTTGTTACAGAAAAGAGCTATAAGAATAATTACCAGAAAAAGTTTCTGTCACCCTGTGGAGGTTCCTCCATCTTTTCCCCAGTGTTAGTATTTATTTAAATGTTTTCACATAATATATTTAGAATTTTCTTTCTTTTGCATTTTCTTTTCGTTCTTTTTCTTTTGCATTAGGTTGTTTACTAATTTGGGTGCACACAGTTAGTAAAACACCTGATGTTTATTTAGATCATTAACTATTTTGTTTTGCTGAGTTTGAAGGACTGGCTGGGGGAAGATGATTGGTTGAAAGGCAAACCAGGAAGTGGAACCATAGATATCATATATAACACTAGATACCCCATAGCCGGCTCCGGCGCAGGATTTAGGGCGGCCATCTTGGAGATGTCACCCTCGTACTTTGCTGAACAGAAACAGCAGAACATTCCTCAGCTCTGCTCAGAATATTATTACTTTAAACAAGGCTTAAAGACTTTTCTTTTTAAGCGAGCCTACTCTGCCTCCTCATGATTTTATTTTTGATGTTAGTTGATATTATTATTGATTTTACTTGTTTTATCACTTGTTTTATTTGACCTTTAATTTTGTTGCACTTGGTAGCACTTTGAGATTTTCATTAATGAAAAGTGCGTTATACATTAAATTCATTATTATTTATTATTGTGTCTGTGTTTCTGAAGATAAGGATGCATCACATTGCAAAAGTCACCTGTCTTGGTTTGCAGAAAGGCAGCACCAGAAAAAAGCTCTGCAAAACTGTCATATTTCAAGGCTATTAGATTGTGTAAAATTTTAATGAACATGTAAATATAGTTGTCACAACAGATAAAGTATATGTATGTATGTGTGTGTGTATATATATATATATATATATATATATATATATATATATATATATATATATATGTATATA
>JBBPBX010003378.1:30315-54904 GCA_038048925.1 Garcialebias charrua
AAATATATAAATATATAAATATATAAATATATAAATATATATATAAATGTATAAATATACAAATATAAATATAAATTCGGATTTTTGATGCACCGATGCGATTAAAAATCGATTTTCAATTCAAAAACGATTTTCATCCCAGGATCGATTGTCGATTCAGAATCAATTTTCGATTCAGAATCAAATTTCAATTGAAAACATGAAAAGATTAAACAATAATGTAAACAAATAAAACATTTATCTAAAACAATAATGTATGCTTGTAGCAAACATTAATAATGTCAAATGATACAGTATAAATACAGCAGCCTGAATTGTGAGCAGATGGGTATATGAATAGAATGCAGCAGCTTTAATCGGGTCCCGGAGGTCACTGGTGCCTATATCCAGCAGTCATGCGAGAGGCAGGGGACACCCTGGACAGGTCTCCATTCCATCACAAATAATTCAAAATACAAAAGTAAACTATATTGCATAAACATTTAACCCAAAAGAAAATACTTCACAGTCAATCATATTGCATTTGTCCATGTTTCAAATGTGTATGGATGGATTTTGTTCAAAAGATTTGTTTGGTAAATCTTTTTAACAAACGCCATCTATCCATTATCTTTACCCGCTTTATCCTTATCCGGTCCTGGAGGTCACTGGTGCCATATCCAGCACTGTGCGAGAGGCAGGGGACACCCCGGACAAGTCTCAAGTCCATAACAAATAATTCAAAATACAAAAGTAAACTATATTGCATAAACATTTAACTAAGAAAACAAAAACTTCACAGTCTTAATCATATTGCATTCATCCATATTTCAAATATGTAGGGAGGGATTTTGTTTAAAAGATTTATTAAATATATTTGGTAAATTTTTTAAACAAAATCCATCCATCCATCATTGATTATCTTTATCTTTACCCACTTTTTCCTTATTGAATCGCAGGTGACCATATCTAGCTAGGGATATAATATATAATCCATACTGTTCAAGAGGCGGGGGACACTCTGGACAGGTCTCAGGTTCATCACAGAATACAAAAGTAAACAGTATTGCATAAACATTCAACTCAAAATAAAATACAGATTTCACAGTTGTTGTTTTTTTAACCATATTACTAACGATTGCTACATTTTCAAAACAAACTAAATGTGAAATGTACAGACTTCAGTCTCAACCATGTTGCATTTGTTAAATCTTTAAAACAAAATCTGAAACAAAATCTCAAAACTTGTGCATGTCTGTATAAAAACACTTCAGAACTGTAATTTGTAAACCATCTAAATGGTATGATGTAGAACTCTTTTTAATCAGTAATGCCTAGATTCTTTTGCAGAAAAATGAGCTGATCAACATGGTCAGGAGTAAGAGTGCTGCGCTGTGCAGTCACAATGTCTCCTGCTGTAGAGAACACTCGTTCTGCAGCGACGCTGGTGCCAGGGATGCACAGGTAGCGTTTTAGCTATTTTAGACAGTAGAGGAAACTCTCCCTCATGAAATCTCCACCACTGGAGAGGGTCTTCTGAGAGAGTCAGTGGAGGGACTTCCAGGTACTTCTTCAGCTCTTCTTCAGCTGTGGTTCTGATGGATTTAGTGGGCACACTGACCTGGTGAAATGTCTTTCCTAAAAGATGAACCAGTGCTGACTTTCTTTTTGGAGGGGGACCTTCATTTTGGCTTGGTGCTGGATCCTGGCTGTGTGTGTCATCTGGCCTCTCTTCAACAACAACAACAAAAAAACAGGGCAGATTTAGTGCAACACCGCATGAATTTTTCAAAAACAATTTGGAGTTAGAACAAAAAGTTGGCACATGTCTATTGATGTAAAATTTTCGCCTATTTTTGCCGGACCTACTCTGAGCAATACTGCAGCCGTGACTGGTTCTGAATACTGTGGTTAACACTGGAAAACCCAGGAAATTCAGACTACTATTATAACTACTGTGAGTTTGTCAAATGACAATTTTAAAGTATTCACCTTCCATTAGGTGTTTGGGCCCCTGGGGCTGGAGGTCTTTGTTTGTGGGTTTGAATAGTAAACATTCCTTCCTTTCTTCTCCAGCATATCACCTCCAGTAGGGCAAAACAAAGGATCACTCCCCCACACTGAGAACCATACTCCCCCCACAAATACCCTCCACATTCCAAAAGCATTGCTTCTTCAGGTGAGAGTTGCTTTCTTACACCAGAGAGAGACTTGAGATATAGCTCTGTACTTTCAAAAATTTGCTGAAAGGAGCATATATATATATATATATATATATATATATATATATCCCAAGGGTATGTGCTGAGCCCTCTTCTGTTCACTCTGCTCACATATGATTGCACAGCCACACATCCAGGCTGTCATATTGTTAATTTTGCAGATGATACAGCGGTGGTAAGATGCATCACAAACAATGATAAGTCCAGCTACAGACAGGAGGTGGAACATCTGGAGAGCTGGTGCAAAGAGAATAATCTTCACATGAATGTGAAGAAGACAAAGGAGATGATTGTGGACTTCAGAAGGAACAAACACACCCATGCCCCACTGAACATAGGTGGATCTGCGGTGGAGGTGGTCTCCAGCTACAAATACTTGGGTGTACACTTGAATGATAACCTCAGTTGGAGCAACAACACCACCAGCCTGATCAAGAAAGGTCATCAGAGACTCTACTTCCTCAGACGGCTGAGACGAGCTGGTCTGAGCAGCCTAGTTCTCACCTCCTTCTACAGGTGTGCAGTGGAGAGCATCCTGTGCTCCAGCATCAATGTGTGGCATTGAGGCTGCACAGTTGCAGAGAGGAAAGCTGTGCAGAGAGTGGTGAAGGCTGCACAGAAGTCTGTTGGAGTCAGTCTCCCCACCATCACAGACATTTACACCTCCAGATGCAGAAAAAGAGCCACCTGCATCATGAAAGACCTCACTCACCCAGCACACTCACTCTTTGCCCCACTCCCCTCAGGACGGAGGTTGAGGAGCATCAAATGTAGAACCACTAGACTGAGGAACAGCTTCTACCCTGAGGCTGTTAGACTCATGAATAAATAAATAATAAGAATAATCACTGCAAAATATCACATCATGCTGATGCTGATCTGTTTTCTTGTTGCTATGTTCATTTGTGACCATCTGCTCATACAGACTCATGTTCGTGCTGCTGTTTATAATGATGTTTTTCCACTACATTAGAGCTTAAGGTATTACTAGTTGATGTTTTTCTTAGTTAATTCTAGATGTTATTACTGTTTTTCTCTTGCATTTGTTGTTGGATGTAACTGGGACCCCGTGTACATAATCTCGTTTTCATCACATGTACCACATGCGGTGCAAATGACAATAAAGACTCTCTGACTCTGACTCTGACTCTCTGATATACATACCAATGGACGTGATAATGCTAATTCAATCTCGCAAGTCGGGGACCACCTGTACAATCCCGCCACCTTCAGATAAAAGTGGCCAACACAGGTAGTTCTTGACTTGCGGCGGCTTCAACTTACGGCGTTTCAGCTATACGAACCGGCGTAGAAATGGAACTTGTTCGTAAGTTGGGGATCACCTGTACAATCCCCCTTCAGATAAAAGTGACCAATGCAATCCCGCCTTGACCGTGGAATAGGTGACAGGTGACAGGACTTGCAGTCTCCCCTAGCAACTTCATCTGCCATAGCAACTGATTCTGTAGTCTGTGATGTAAATGGCCTCATATACATACCAATGGACGTGATAATGCTCCTTCAAACTGTCATTTTACAGTCTCCCATGGGAGCTATAGGTAAAATATGTACAAGTACATATGTTTGGTAGTCCTAGACTTTGACTTGGCGTCTTTACAGGAGACAACCGCTCTCCCCCTTGCACTGCCTACTACTGCAATTACTTTTCAAAAAGGGACATATTTAATACTTTTTTACCTGTTTCCTCTTGTACTGCTGTGTTCAGTCTTCTTTTCATTTCATTTCTCACTTCCCGCCGCCACTCAGTCAGAACTCAGTTGTAAACAATGCTTCTTCTTCTTCTTGATGAGTTTAATGGAGGTTGGCAATGGCAAAAATCTATAGGTGTGCATTACCGCCACCAACTGGTAAGGAGTGTAGAACACATCACTACCGGTACATTGTGCTGCATTCAATGTTGTCAGAAAAAAGAGTTTCGCGTTCGTAATGTCCAGCTGGGGTGGCAAACAGGGTGGCAAGGCTCTCTGTTGGGGTGGCAACTGCCACCCCATGCCGCCCCAGTAGATCCGCCCCTGCCAAGCTCTGACACCGGTCGTGCAGGGACCTAACAGCCCATATCAATGGGCCTGGTACCCCATACTCCCGGAGTACCCCCCACAGAACTCCCCGAGGGACGCAGTCGAATGCCTTCTCCAAGTCCACAAAGCACATGTAAACTGGTTGGGCAAACTCCCGTGTACCCTCCAGGACCCTGCTGAGGGTGTAGAGCTGGTCCAGTGTTCCACGACCAGCACAAAACGAATGTTTTGGATACTGAAATTAAAAATGCTGCTTCATTATTTATATTTAAGAAATTAATCAAAACAAAATTATTACAGGAATATATATATTATTCAAATCTTTTTATTCGTTTTATACATGTATGTACAACAATGAAACAAAAAAAACAAAAACAAAACAGAATCATAACAGGTGCTGACATCACGCTAAAAAGGAGGGGAAAAGGGAGGGGGAGGGGTGGGAGGGCTATACATGTATACTCATGAGAACTTTGTCTGAAAATATAAAAGAAATGGCTGCCAAGTGACGTTGTATTGTTGAATGGAGTCGTTGATTGTATGTTTCAGATGTTCAAGCTTCAGATGGAACATAACATCTTCTATCCACTGCTTATGAGACGGAGGAGCGGCTCTCTTCCAATTGAATAATATTAGGCGTCTTGCAAGTAGTGTAACAAATGCTATGGCATTTGCCTGCTGCGTTGTTATTGGTGTAGTCGGAGGGACCACCCCAAATAGAGCAGTTAGAGCATTTGGAGCAATATTTCTCTTACATATGAATGTAATTGCCCCAAAGACTGACTCCCAAAAGGGGAGAAGCTTGGGGCAAAGCCAGAACATATGACTGAGATCAGCAGGACTGTGCCCACACCTGATACAAGATGGGTCCACGTCATGATAATTCTAGCTATTTTTTTAAGGGACAAGTGTAATCTGTGCAGCACCTTAAACTGTAACAGGCTATGTCTAATGCAAATTGAAGAGGAGTGGATTCTTGAAATTGCAGCCTGCCAGGCTGTATCAGTAAGTAGTTCCCCTAACTCTTCTTCCCACAATTCTTTCAGATGTCTAAGTGATAGGGATGCAGCATTCTGAATTTTGCCATATATAGCTGATATTAAGCCTTTATCAATCGGATTCATATCCAAACATTCATCAATCCACGTTATCCGAGGTAGCGTTTGTCAAGTTATCTTCTTAAACTGTGCGGCTTCCCCACTTGAGAAGGGATGGATAAATTCATGCAAACTTGATTTAACAGGGTCTTACTCAAAGGACCAAGCAATTTTCTTCTTTTGACCACCATTTATTTATTAGTGACAAGAAATGCTCCAATTTGGTCCAGAAGCAGGTAAAAACCTTTAAACAAACCCAAAGAAACATACAATTACTTCTAAATAAAAGTTATTATTTCACTCAATACACAGAAAATAAATTATATAAATAATATTGAGCACCCATTGTGGATTAAACCCACAAAGTAGTCAAAATTAAATGAACCAGTAACTACTTAAACTCTTTAAAGTGTGTAAAGTGCATCTTTAAGGTCAGAGTCAGAGAGTCAGAGTCAGAGAGAATTTATTGTCATTTGCACCGCATGTAGTACATGTGTTGAAAACGAGATTATGTACACAGGGTCCCAGTTACATCCAACAACAAATGCAAGAGAAATACAATAATAACATCTAGGATTAACTAAGAGAGACATCACATCAGCTAGTAATACACTAAGCCCTAATGTAGTAGAAAAACATCATTATAAACAGCAGCACGAACATGAGCAGATGGTCACAGATGAACGCAGCAACAAGAAACAGATCAGTACAGTATCAGTATGATGTGACCTTTTGCAGTGTTTATTCTTATTATTTATTTATTCATGAGTCTGACAGCCTCAGGGTAGAAGCTGTTTCTCAGTCTAGTGGTTCTACATTTGATGCTCCTCAACCTCCGTCCCGAGGGGAGTGGTGCAAAGAGTGAGTGTGCTGGGTGAGTGAGGTCTTTCATGATGCAGGTGGCTCTTTTTCTGCATCTGGAGGTGTAAATGTCTGTGATGGTGGGGAGACTGACTCCCACAGACTTCTGTGCAGCCTTCACCACTCTCTGCAGAGCTTTTCTCTCTGCAACTGTGCAGCCTCCATGCCACACGTTGATACTGGAGCACAGGACGCTCTCCACTGCACACCTGTAGAACGAGGTGAGGACTGGGCTTCTCAGACCGGCTCGTCTCAGCCGTCTGAGGAAGTAGAGTCTCTGATGACCTTTCTTGATCAGGCTGGTGGTGTTATTGCTCCAGCTGAGGTTATCATTCAAGTGTACACCCAGGTATTTGTAGCTGGAGACCACCTCCACCGCAGATCCACCTATATACGGATCTGCGCAATGTGCATTCCAAGTTAATTTTCCTTCTATATAACATTTACATTTATTAACATTTACATTTATTAAACAACTACTTTTTATTGTTAATCATAAATATTTAGTATAAATAACTTTCAGTTAATTTAACAACCAAATCCACCACCCAACAACACAACAATCAGTTCAATAATAAACAAACAATTAATCAACACCAGGTTTCTCCACCACAATCCACCACTTCAGTTCATATTCAGTTCATACATGTTGCTGTTAATGGGTGCTACATACATGTTGCTGTTAATGGGTGCTAATTAGCCGACCGACACCCTGGAAGCCCAGCTGGAGGAATGTAGGAAGCCTTAAAGTCACTAAAGTCCAATCTCACAAACAATACAGTTAGTCTTACCGGCTGCCTCTTCACCCGTTCACAGATTCATCCAGTTCCACACAGGTTGACACAAGATCTCTTGTCAAGAGTCCACTACTACCATTTGTTTGGCTCTCTCTTCCTCTTTTCTTCTGCTTCCTGTTCATGTCCGTCCCACTTTTAGGTCCATGTGACTGCATGTTTTTTTTTCTTTTTTTTTTCTTTTTTCTTCCTTTTTCTGATTTGACTTCACACCTCCCACTCGATCTTTCCATGAACCACTGGGAAGATCGCAATTCCATTGTCAAATTTGGTACATCTGGAGTTTTATTCCTCATTTGTTTGACTTTCCATACGTTCCTCTGTTGTTGTACTTGGTACATCTGGAGTTTTATTCCTCTCTGGTTTGACTTTCCACACGTTCTTATGAACTCCTTCTGTCTCATCCTCAAGAGGGTTCCAGCAATTCCATCATGTGCAGTATTGTGGGCTTCTCGACCCAACAGTGTTGACTCCCAGGCATCATGGGGTATGATGGGAACTGCAACTCTGTCTTCTCCGAAGATCTGTATTCTGTTGCCACAGACTAATAATCCAGACTTTTTGTAAACCACCAACCTATCTGTGGTTGCGTTGGGAAAGTTGGCATCCATTTGAGCAGTAAGAAAAATGTCCCTGAGGGCATCTTGTCGTTCTCTAACGGAGATTACCCCAGTTGAGCAGACTGCCTCCCACTTTGGTTTACTTACAGCTTGATTTTTCCTAATGAATTTCTTTGCTGCTCTCCAAACCCAGACAATTGTCTTCACTAGTCGTGCCAAACTGCTAAAGCGGTTAACGTTTATCAGGTTCTGTATGGATATTGATGGCCGCCGTTCCTTTGCCAAGACCTCTGTCCGATTATAAGGCAGGTCTTGTTTGAGTTCTGACTCCTTTATCCCAGTCCTCGTGGTTACAGCAACAAATGCCTTCTTTTGCTTTGCAGGGGTCACCAAACCAATTGGGTCATACAGACCAGACACTTGGCTGAGGAGCACTCGTCTTGTCAAAGGGTTGGGTGTTTGACTTCTGACTTGGTCCAACTGGTGGTTTTGTCCAGGTCGCATTTTTTTCCTCTTCTTTGAACAATTTATGCTAACCATGACATGGAGCTTATCTTCCTCCACAATGTACCCCAGACCGAGTGCTTTTTCATCCTCGTCCCGCATCTGGTTTGGTAGAACCATAGTCTTTTTTCCTGCTTCATCCTGTTTGTCGTTACAATCTTTCCTCCCACTTTGCCCAGAAACCACCCAGGGTTTAAGTTTGAAACCTCCAGCTTTAAGAATGTGCTCCACATTTTCTGTGATTTCCTTTAACCTGTCTGGGTCATTGTGGGACGTTAGAATGTCGTCAACATAGCTGTTATTCTGAATAACTTGCCGCTCCTCTTCAGGATGAGTAAATAAGGGTAAACTTGCAGTCTTTGAAACCTTGAGTTGAGTGGAGACCTGATGATTTAATGGCGAATGTTGTGGGATCTCATGAATGATTTCTTCATATTTCACAGCAGCTGTCCTCATGGACCTTGCATAATGTGTTTTGGTTGTATGAACTTTCATGGCAAATTCTTCAAACAATTCTGGATGAGTTCCTCCAACCACTTTCCCTAAGGGGCCATCCCACAATACAAGGTTCTCCACAACTTTAATTCTTTGTGGTGTCAACTGACCTTCTCTATGGCTTATGAGTAAGCTTATTTCTCTGGGTCTTGCAAGCTCATTCAGTGGTACTTCTGGAAAAAATCTTTGCAGCCGTTTTGCTTTAACATGCTTATGAATGTCTGCAATGCTGTCAAGTCCATAACAAACAAGCTGGTAGGATCTCAAGGTGCCTCCAGAGTTTTTGACACGAATCTTCAGGAGGTAACGTTTCGTTTCCACACAAACTTTCATTCCTCCAACTCCATGGACAATGAGAGTGATGTCCTCACTTTGTAGATTTAATCTACTTGCAGCCTTGTGTGTTATGTAATTTGTATCCGAAGCCAAATCAATTAATGTTCCGATCTTTTGTCCAGCATTTGCAGTAACTTCAAGAAGCATCATTAACACTGGCAGTTCCTGCAGTCCACTATCCATCAAGAGATTTGACTGATTGTGAGTTGAATTGAAGGCTCTAGATGCAGCATTTGAAAATACATCTCTGCAATGTTTGGCCAACTCAGGTGACAATTGCTTAAGAAATTCTTCTTGATCCTCTGTGTACTTTCTGCTACTTTTGTCTTTCTCCAGACTGATTTGGTTCCTCCTCTGGACTGCATTGCTCTTCTTAACTTCAGAACTTGGACATAGATAATAGTGATGTGGACTTTCTCCATTCCTGCAATCTTGGTTCTTGCACAAAAACCCAGGTTTGCAGTATGATTCATCATCATGTATTTCCAAACACTTGGTGCAGGCTCCTACCTTTTTGACAGCAGCTCTTTTCTCAGTTAATGTTAATGTTTTGAACTGATTGCAAAAATAGAGTCTTTTTCTATGCTTTCCATCGCCACAGACAACACATCTTGAAAAGTCATCACTTGCTTTGACTGCCTTGGTTCTGGCATGTTTTTGTTCCCATCGGGTTTCTTGTCTGCTTGACTCCTCCTCTCTCAATTGCTCTAGTTCAGTGGTCCCCAAACTTTTTCCTGTGAGGGCCACATAACTTTTCCCTTCTCTGGTGGGGGGCCGGAGTCAGTTTTTAACAGGAAAAAGTGTGACGATTGCAGGAGTGCCTCAGGGGTGCCCAACCTTTTTTGAACCAAGAGTTACTTTTGAAGTCGGCAGTTTGCCGAGAGCTACTCGTCCAGTCTCAGTATCAAAAAACAAAATTTTTCATCTCCCTACTCCTCACTTCTTTAAAGTAAATAAAACAGAACGTAATGTGTTGCTAGTTTTATTTAATTAAAGTATTTTATCAAAGTAAAATGACGCAATATTTGAAAAGCACACCATATTTTTTAAAGAAACGAATAAACAATGAACTGAACAATATAAAACTCCCTCATTTACACTAACTATTTACAAAAAGTGACTTACAAAGGTGCAGATTTACAAATCTCCAACAACTATTTCAAACCTCAATAAAACCTAAATATCAAAACTAGGCAGCTGCTCTGTGCAGCAGGATGGTGTCATCTGGTGCAAGCTGTATAAAATAAATGTGTCTCTACCTTAGTGGCACTTCTGACACTGAGAGGAGGAGGCGCGGGGCAGTATGAGGTGGTTGGGAGGCGCAGGCAGGTCTCCAGATGATCATCAGTCATTGTGGATCTGTTTTTGGACTTGATGATTTTCATGTGTGAAAAAGCAGACTCACACAGGTAGGTAGATCCAAAAAGTGCTGTTAAGTTCAAAGCACATCTTCGGATGTAAGGATACTTTTCTTCTGAGAGCAGACTCCAGAACTCTCCATCCACGCCAGGTGATACTCGAATTACAGATGAGGCAAATAGACTTTGAATTAGAATAAACAAAAAAATACTCCTCCTCCCACTCTGTGTGAAAATAATATTTATGTGAAAGGGAGACAATTCAACTTACTCCTTCATCTTTAAAAACTGTGTTAGGATATGCTAAGTACTTGGTGACCGTACAGTACTGTACATGTATTCATTTGTAAAAAAAAAAAAAAAAAAATTTTTTTTTTTTTTTTTACTATTGTTCTGGGGGCCGGACCAAATGTGGGGGCGGGCCGGATGCGGCCCGCGGGCCGTAGTTTGGGGACCACTGCTCTAGTTGCTCATAAATCTTTTCTTGGTCTTTCAGGGCCAGTTTACACGGCGCGTGTTTTGAGTGTAACCGCTACTTTCTCTTTGCGACTTTGCTTATCGCCTACACGACGCTGCTGGCCCCCCTCGATGACACCGATACTTTCCTGACCCTGCTCTCAAGGTGGAAGTTTTTCGCTGACCCCCCGCTGATAATGTAAACATCTCCCGTGGAGCTTTTGTTATCAACCACATGCGCGCAGCCCGCACGCGCGGACAGTGACATTTCACGTGTCACGTTGCAAAATATAACAGTTTAACAATAATAAACAGTATTTATGTTGGCGTGGGAGATGTAAATTTATCTGAACTACAGTATCTATCTGGACTCGTTACATTTTTTAAACAGTGCGTAACGTGCTGTGAAAATGAAGACACAGGTTTATTTTTTATTTATTTATTTATTCAGCACCAAAGTTTAAACACAAACACTGAGAATTAAACTGAACACACTATTAAAACACGTGAACCGAACTGTAACTACGTTAATGAACTGGACTCTTGCTGTGTGTTCATCTGGACCCATCAGAACCGCCAAACCGTCTGCCTGTCAACGACAGCTTCTCCACCTGGCAGAAATAAATAAATAAATAAAAACTCAGTTGTTGTGTGATCAAAGTAAACACAAGCAAACATTATATTAAGAATGTTGATTTACCTGCTGTAAGTCAGCTGTTTATCACGGCGTCCGGTTCTGGTCCACAGTCCACTGAGCGGTTCTGGTCCACAGTCCACTGAGCGGTTCTGGTCCACAGGCTCAGTGCAGCTTGTTAGATGAAGCGGGTCCCACTGACTCAAATCTGTTGACTCTTATCCAAATTCCAGCTTTAACTTGTTGTTAACTTGTTGACAACAACTTGTAGTTAGCTGATTTTAGCCAGAGAGGAAAACAGACGAGGCAGCTGCTCTGTTTACCTCAGGCAGCGCATGCGCAGTAGTGAAGGTTCCAAAAATCACAGCGCCATCTAAAGGCCCAGCATGGTAACTACAGTGAAATCATGAGGACGGGGGGTGGAGGGGGAGAGAGTCGTATCCACAGAATTCGACAGTGTCAACGCAAAACTTTTCACCTAATTAACATACCCAAAAGTTGCGTTTCCCCCACACAGTGTCCGTGTAAACAGGGCGTCAGAAATGCAAGGAGGTGATCAAATCGATTCTCTGGCATCACAGCATTCCTTTTCTCAGCTGCATAAACGAGCCACTCCTTCTTCAAAACTTCAGGAAGTTTAGTTTCAATTGACTTTGTCACCAAAGGATTTTTAATGGCGCCAGTATTCCCAAGATCGATTAAATCCTTAAGAGCTTTTTCAACAGCTTGAATCAACTCCACGATTCTTCTTGGCTGGTGACCTCTAACTGCAGGAATTCTCTGTAGCTCTTCCACAATTTCAATTGCAATTGCAGTCTGGTTTCCATAACGGTTCTCAAGGACTTGAAAAATATCTTCTGGAGTGTTGTAGGAAGTTAAGCGAAGGTCTCTCGTGATTCTCTCGTCCAGGCTGTCCAGGAGCTGCACTTTTTTCACCTCTTTTGAACCGGTTGGTTCTCCTTGCTTTTGAAGTGCTTCCCAATCCCTTCTCCATCTGTAAAAATCACGTTTGTTTCCAAGAAACTTTGGGAGAGATGTTGGTTTCAGTTTGATGGTTGGTAGAGAATAATTTTGAGGAGGTACAATTTGCCCCTTTTTTTCTTCATCCTCCTTTAGCTTTGCATGAATGAAGTCTGCTGTCCTAGAGACAAGCTTGGGGACACTTACTTCCAATCCTCCCAGCCGATCCTGGATTTCCTCCTTATAATTATAAGGGATCCATCTCTTCCATTTACAATGAACTTCTTTTGCAGTTTTTAAAAGTTCCTTCAGGTGGTTGATGGTGAAGTCATATGCCTCCTTTTCCACTCCTGGTTTGATGGTGGCAACATGTTCACATTCTGATTCTGCTACTTGAAGTGCAATTAACAGTTCAGTCTTTCCAAAAGTTCTCCACAGGGTCTCCTGGATTAAGCCTTTAACTTCTCTTACTTTTGCTTCACATTCTTTTGCAGTATTTTCCAGGTCAGACATCTGTTGTTTACTTAATGTGGTTTCTTCATTTTCATCCAATTCGGATTCCACTTCTGCGATGAGACTTGCTTCTAGATCATCATTTGCCGTCATAACTTTTTCAGCTTCTATGTTGAGCTTGTGGAAGCTGTCTTTTAATTCCTCTTCAGTCATGTCCTCATGCGTCCGAGTTATATTATTGACCAATCGAGTTAATGACCTTTTTGCTGTTGTTCTCTCCATCTTTAATTGTTCAACAGTCTTCTCATCAGTTGGCTCTTTCATCTTTTGAATCAATTTGTTCAGATGTGGGGCAAACAAGTGATGTCAGCAACTGTCTCTTCGTTGTCAAGATCCTTTTATCAGTCCCCAAGAGGTCCGGTTTTTACTGTCAACCGGTTTTTACTGTCAAGTTATCTTCTTAAACTGTGCAGCTTCCCCACTTGAGAAGGGATGGATGAATTCATGTAAACTTGTTTTAACAGGGTCTTACTCAAAGGACCAAGCAATTTTCTTCTTTTGACCACCATTTATTTATTAGTGACAAGAAATGCTCCAATTTGGTCCAGAAGCAGGTAAAAACCGGCTGCCTCTTCACCCGTTCACAGATTCATCCAGTTCCACACAGGTTGACACAAGATCTCTTGTCAAGAGTCCACCACTACCATTTGTTTGGCTCTCTCTTCCTCTTTTCTTCTGCTTCCTGTTCATTGTCCGTCCCACTTTTAGGTCCATGTGACTGCAAGTTTTTTTTTTTTTTCTTTTTTCCTTTTTCTGATTTGACTTCACAGCGTTAATGAGAAATTAGTTTTCACGTAGCTTCGTACTTGGAGATATCTGAAGAAGTCAGCCTGAGGGACACCAAAGTCCCTTTGTAGCTGGTCAAAAGAGATAAAATGGCCTCTTTCAAAAAGATCCTTTATGCAAGTTATGCCTCTCTCGTGCCACTTTTGAAAGGATGGATCTATCAAGGATGGGGAGAACTGAACATTGAATCGCACAGGAGATGCAATGAGTGCTTTTCTACTTTGGAAATGAGTCCTAAATTGGGACCATATCTTTAGAGAGCCCCCAACAACTGGATTATTTGTTCGATGGCGTTTACTCAATGGTAAAGGGCTACATATTAATGAGCTAAGCGAAACTGGATTGCTAGAATGTTGTTCCAGGCGGACCCATACTGGAGATTCAGCATCCGACTGATCCGTAAACCAGTATAAAAACTTATGGATATTGGTTGCCCAGTAATAGTAAAGGAAATTAGGTAGGGATAGTCCACCATCCTCTCTTTCTCTCTCTAGATATTCCTTCCTGATTCTCGGGATGTTTTTATTCCAGATAAACATAGATATATGTTTATTTAATTCTTTAAAGAACTTCTTTGGAATAAAGACTGGTATGGTTTGAAACAAATATAAGAACCTTGGCATAATTGTCATTTTTACTGAGTTTATTCTACCTACGAGAGACAGAGGGAGTTTTGACCACTTCTCCATATCCAATTTAGCCTTATTCAGTGCCTTGGTGAAATTTTTGTTAAACAAACAATTGCAGTCACATGTTACACAAACGCCCAAATATTCAAAACTATCTTTATTGACTACGAAGGGGAAACTATGGAAGGTCATTTGGCGTGCCTTTTCGTTGATTGGGAATATGACACTCTTTGATAGATTCAATCTATAACCAGATACCTGCCCAAATTTTTCAATTAGATTTAGAGCAATAGGTATTGCTGTACTAGGTCTAGACAGGAAGAGGAGGAGGTCATCAGCGTAAAGGGACAATTTGTTTATGTGCCCACCCCTCTGCACACCAGCTAAATTAGTAGAATCCCTCATCATAATTGCAAGAGGTTCAATAGCGATATCAAACAAAAGGGGGCTAAGAGGGCATCCTTGTCGAGTACCCCGTGAAAGTGGAAAGAACCTAGACGTGACCTTATTTGTTCGTATTGACGCATGTGGTGCTGTGTATAAAATGGTAATCCAAGTACAGAAAACTGGACCAAATCCAAATTTTTTGAGTGCAGTAAACAAAAAATCATATTCAATTCTGTCAAATGCCTTTTGGGCATCAAGGGATATTACTACTTCGGGTTCAACGCTATGGGACTGATAGATAACATTAAAGAGACGTCGCAGATTACTGGAGATCTGTCTACCTCTGATAAAGCCCGTCTGGTCTGGGTGAATAAGTTTGGGAAGAGCATCTTCGAGCCTGCCAGCAAGGATCTTTGCCAAAATCTTATAATCACAACATAGCAAACTAATTGGACGATATGACTCACAGAGCAAGGGGTCTTTAGATTTTTTAAGTATCAGTGAAATAATTGCTTGTGTCATAGTTTCAGGTAGAGCCTTTTTGTCTAATATCTCATCATAAACTCTTAGCAGTAAAGGGACTAATTTTGGTGCAAATTTTTTTTAAAACTCCATGGAAAACCCGTCTGGGCCGGGTGCCTTTCCAGATTTCATTTTTGTGATAGCCTGAGTTATTTCTGATATAGTAATAGTGCCCTCCAACTTAGACCTGTCCGAGTCATCTAAAATGGGCATAGTCAAATTGCTGAAGAAGTCTTCGATTAGGGCGGTGTCACCAGCTTCAGAAGTATACAGATTCTCGTAAAATGACTTAAACTGGGCATTAATCTCATTTTGGTTAGTAAGTATATTATCATGTTCATCCTTTATTGCTGTAATGAAACCTGCAGTTGTTGACTGTTTCAGTTGATGGGACATCATTTTGCCTGCGCGATCTCCAGACTCATAATAAGTGAGACGCGATCTCATGTGCATGTCTATGGCTTTGACATTGGTAACTGAATCAAACTCTGTTTGAAGTAGGATTCTTTCTCTGTATAAGTCATCGGAGGGTGAAGCCGAATGCAGCTGATCTATCGTTTTAATTTGTTCCATAAGCTCTGAAGCCCGTTTAGCTCTTCTTCTATTCTCACCAGCAACATAAGATATCACTTGACCTCTCAGATATGCTTTTAGACTTTCCCAGAGTGTAGCATTACTTATCTCAGGCGACTCATTCAGCTCAATAAACATATCTATTTGTGCGTTGATAAAATCAACAAATCTTTGTTCAGACAACAGTCTGGGATTAAGTCGCCACGAAAAAGTGCGAGAATCGTCTTCAGGGAAACTCAACCCCAGAGTAACTGGCGAGTGATCCGATATAACAATGCTGCCATAATCTACGTGGGTAACCATAGGCAAGAGTTTCTGATCAATTAGAAAGTAGTCAATCCTTGAGTAGGTTTTGTGCACTGGGGAGAAAAAAGAGAACTGTTTGGATGATGGATATTTGAATCTCCAGGGGTCCACCATTCCGTATGCTTCAAGAAACATATTAATACAACGGGCTGAGTTACTAAGTATGGCAGATTTTGAGCTGGATCGGTCTAATGTTGGGTTCAAAGTGCAGTTCAGGTCCCCAGCTAGAATTAAATTGTGTGACTCAAGATCCGGTAGGAGGGAAAAGAGATTGCTAAAAAATTCCACATTATCCCAGTTAGGGGCATAAACATTGGCAAGAACAACAGGCCTGTTAAATAATTTGCCTTGTGTGATGACGTACCTGCCATTTTTATCCCTGATTGTTTTAGACTCTTCATATTGTACATCTTTATGTATTAAGATAGCCGCTCCTCTGCTCTTACTATTGAAATCAGAGTGAAAAAATTGTGTAAAGCCTCCTCTGCTAAGTCTACACTGATCTTTATTTAGCAAATTGGTTTCTTGTAGGTAAACGATGCGACTTCGCAATTTATGAAGATGAGAGAAGACTTTGTTTCGTTTGACTGGATGATTTAATCCCCTGACATTCCAGCTCACCAAAGTGGTGCTGGTTAGTACTTTATTATTCATAGAGGACATAGACTAGGCTCAGCGAAGGAGACCTCCAACATGCAGCCCATAAAGGGAGAAGGGAAAATAAAAAGGGGCAGGGAGGGTAGGGGGAATGGGGAATAATGTACACATGATTAAAGCACCCATAATAAAACTGCAACAATGAACAGAAATAAAATAAAATAAAAAGTAAACAAAATAGCCTCAAAAGGAGACCGCTATCCTTCCGGTTCTCACAGTTTATCTCCTCACTATCCAAACTGATACAATGCTTACCACGTTAGCCCACACCAGAACCCAAATATAAACTGTAATTGAACATAGCGTATACTGGAACTAAACAATACTGGAAATAAACTCAACCTAAAAAACATCTCACAAACCCCCTAAATCATGAAAGATATCTACTGAATTGGTTTCTTTAAAAAAATGCAATATCACAATTTAAACTCATAACATGATGCATCTGGAAATGTAGTTATCCACTTAAATAGCTCTCAATCTGTTCCTGAAACTTGGGCAAAATTTCCTGCTAGTCTGGTTGTTGATGCGTCTCAAGCTGCAGAATGACCAGAAAACAATTTTTTATTTATTTCATGATCTGCTTTCTGTGTTGAACCCAAGTGCAGGAAGGTGGCGAGAGACTCCAGGTAAAATGAATAACAGAATTTATTTTCTAAATACAAGTAAACAAAACAAGATCCTGTCGGGGCAGCTAATTCACTTACTGGAGGACACAGAGGGAGACAGACCATAAAGCCTAAGGACAATCCGGAGACACTGACAAGACACCAAGGGGCTGAATTTATACAGACATTAATGAAGGTGAAATGACAGGCACCTACGGTGATTAGATTGGACACAGGTGAGATAGAGCTGGAACACAGGGATGAAGAACACTGAGGGGTGACAGGCAAACATGAGGAAAACACAAAAGACAGGACAAGATCTCAAAAAACCCTACAGGACCTCCTCATTCATGGGATGGCCCCTGAAATCCCAGGGAGAGAGCTACATCCACTTAGGTAGGAGGTGGGAAAAAACAAGAAGTAGGGCAAAGGAACACGGGAGCTAGAAAACAGAGGACCAACAAGTAGGAACTTGGGTAAACACTAAACACAATAAAAGGTAAAAACAGAACCCCAACCTCCAGAGTCAAGGTGGGAGGTCAGGACACCATCCAAAGCAGGACAGAAGATCTGGGGGCTGGCCTGGAGACTGTCCGTCAGTAGGCCAGTGTTCTGGCGGGTGGCCAGGAAACCATCTGCCTTCAGACCGGGACCCTGACGGGTGGCCAGGAGGTTGCTCGTTTGCAGGCCAGAGCTTTGGCAGGCAGCCAGAAGACCACCCTTTTATGGGCAGCAGTGGTATCCATCCGTACCCTCCTGGACCCAAGCAGAAAGGTGAGGAGGATCCCAGAAAGGCTATGGAGATCAGTGGAGAGGCCACTGGAGAGGCTGCGATTGCAGGTGACAAGGCCACAGGAGAGGTCATGGCTGCAGGCGATGAGGTCACAGGAGTGGCCATAGGAGAAGCATTTAGAGAGGTCCTGGAGAGGCCACTGGAGAGGCCATGGCTGCAAGCAAAGAGACCACTGGAGTGGCTGTGGCTACAGGCGAGGAGACCACTGGAAAGGCCACTGGAAAAGGACCAACAGTGAGAGCCACAGCTGGCGGACCAATGGTAAGAGCCACGGCAGGTGGACTAGCTGGGTAAACTCCTAAGGACAATCCGGAGAGTCCTTTGAGATTTTTATTAATGAAAAGTGTGGTATAACCCAGGGCCCAGGGCCAATCACTAACTACTGTACACCTAATAAATTTAAAAATATTTCAGGTCTCCGTTTTCTGCATGTAAACGCTCGTAGCCTTCTAAAAAAACTTGATGAATTGAAAATCCTAATCACTTCTTCTGGGGCAGATGTGATCGTTATCTCTGAAACTTGGCTCAACAATTCTGTTTTGAAAAATGACCTGGCAATCAATGAATTTAAGATCTATCGTTGTGATCGGAATAAAAGGGGAGGTGGAGTCGCTATTTACATCAGAGACTCTTTGGCTGCCAGGATTACGTCTAAAAAAACAATCGCAAAACAGTTTGAGGCTTTAGCTGTGAACATCAGTTTGACGGGAGGTCAGATCTTAACTGTTGTAGGTTGTTATCGTCCCCCCTCCGCAACACCTGAAGCTTTGTCCTCCCTGACTGAATTCATAGGAAATTTAAAACACAATGAGATTGTTATGGCAGGAGATTTCAACATTGATTGGAATAAGTCGACCCCCTCTGTAATAAATTCAAGGAATGTTGCCTATCTCTAAATCTAACACAACTTATCGATTCTCCCACCAGACCAAACAAAAAATGTCCCGAAAAATCTTCCACCTTAGATCTGTTTTTCACAAATGCACCTCACAAATTTCCTGGTACTGTATAGGTGTATTTGCTAACATTTTGAGTGATTATTCCGTAATAGCAGCTCTTAGATCTACTAAACTTCCACCTGCTAAGCCCAGAATAATTCAAAAAAGGGATTCGTTTCAGTGAACAGTCATTCCTTTGGGATCCATCCCACTTTGATTGGCAACGTATTCTACTAATCAATGACGTGAACACCGCTTGGAACTATTTTCATGATAGTTTCATTTACTTTGTAAACAAACACGCTCCTTTCTGGCAGTTCAGGATAAAGGGCCGTAACAGCCCCTGGTTTACTCCTGAACTAGCTGACCTCCTGCACAGGAGAGATCATCTTTGGGCCGCAGCAAGAAAATCAGACTCAAACTCTGATTGGTTGAAATTTCGGCAGCTGAGGAATAAATGCACAACTGCCATCAAAGCCGCAAAACGTAACTACTTCTTATCTCAGACCTCCAAAAATCTAAACGACCCAAAAAAATTCTGGAAAACCATCAAATCTCTCTCAGGCACCCCCCAATCATCTGACCTCCCATCACAACTTCTTGTTGACTCTGTTCCTGTGTCAAATAAGCACGAGATCCTGAACTGTTTCAATAAACATTTTGTTGCTTCTAGTTCATTATTTGACACAGTTACAAATGGAAAATCAGCCACTTTATCTAATAATCAAACTTCTACAAATCAAATCCCTCCTACAAGTCAACCATCAGTTAATCACACCTTCTCTTTTTCTCCGTTCTCAGTCAGTGAGGTAAATAAACTGTTAAATGATCTTGATCCTAAAAAATCTGCAGGTCCAGATGAACTTCCACCTTATTTCTTAAGGCTGGCTGCTCATATCATCACAGTCCCTGTGACCCACATCTTTAATCTGTCCATAAGCCAAAACACCATTCCGGATGCTTGGAAAACAGCCTTTGTTCTTCCTTTGCTGAAGGGAGGTGACCCCACCTCACTGAACAATTATCGACCGATCTCTAAACTCTGCATCTTAGCCAAGGTTCTAGAAAAACTGATAAACTCTCAGATCAAAAATTATCTGGACTCATTTATCTCGTTGACCCAACCTGGCAGTGAGCAAAAGCAGTCCTTCATCGTATAAGAAAGAAATACAACCACCTACTTTTAGAACGCTGGAGTTTTGATTAGATTTTGATGAAGTGAAAGGTTTAAAAGAAATAAATTGCTAATCTGAAAAGTATATCGATCAGTGGTGCTTGTACGTTTCAGACTGTCGCCCAGCGAGAGTGTGTGTGTGCACAGTTTCAACGAGACAGAGTTCAAACAAGGTAATAAAACATTCTGGTTTTACTCAAGATGTGCTGCGTGGCTGGAGCAGGGCAAGCCCCTAGCCCCCCGGGGGCTAAATAAATGAATAAATAAATAAATGACCGCCGGGTCAGCTCCAAAACTGCTCGGCAACCGTGACGTGTATTATACTGAAGTGGGTTGAGCCGCACCAGGGGTTGCTAGGTGAGGGGCTGGACTCAGGTTCGAGGTGGGTTGTCCTGGCGCTTGTGACGTCACAAGCGCGATGATTTGAAAACGAAACGTATCTTATCACAGTAAAATAAATCTACTTAGAGTAAATAAACCACTGGGTGCATTTTTTTGGCACAAGGACTGTTTTTTTATGAAGTAAATACCCAAAGTTGAGTAAAAAAACATTAAAAAGTGAATTTTGCATGTGTGGTCCCCTTTAACATCTTACCTCTCCATCAATCTGGTTTCAGGAAAAAACACAGCACAACAACTGCTTCTCTGAAGGTTCTGAATGACGTTGTTGAAGCATTGGATGCTAAGGATTACTGTGTGGCACTTTTCTTAGACCTGTCTAAATCTTTTGACACTGTGGATCATAACATCCTGTGTCATAAGCTCTCAGAAATAGGTTTCTCTGATCACACCATCGGTTGGTTTTCTAACTATCTTTACAATCGGAGGCAATGTGTTCAACATAACGGTACTTCTTCCAGCTTTTTAAACTCCACGTAGAAAACCTAGTGAAGAAACTGAAAGTTAAACTGGGTTTCTTTTTCAGAAACAGATCATGTCTAACACTGAATGCTAGGAAATGCCTTGTATCTGTGACTTTCCTTCCCTCCATTGATTACGGTGAAATTCTCTACATGAATGCTCCTACAAGCACCCTGCGGATGTTGGATGTTGTCTATCATGGTGCACTAAGATTCATAACTGGTTGTGATTATCGTACCCACCACTGCACCCTGTATTCACTGGTTAACTGGACATCATTAACCTCACGCAGACTCTTCCACTGGTACATTTTCATCTTTAAATCACTTCTTGGTCTGCTGCCCTCATACATCTCCTCCTACATGTCTTTGCGTGAGTGCAGCTACAGTGTGCGCTCTCAGGACATGATTACCTGCAGTGTTCCGTCAGTGAGGACTGAACTTGGAAAAAGGGCCTTCTCCTACTCCGCTCCTGCTTCATGGAATATCTTACAAAAAGATCTGAAGCTCTCGACCTTGACTTCTCTAAATGGTTTTCAGAATCTGTTGGAATCCTGGCAAAAACCAATGCAGATTTGTTCCTGTCTTTGATTTTATACGTCTACCTTATAATGTTTTGCTAGTTTTTTGATACTTTGTTAAAAAAAAAAAAAACTTTCTTTTGTTTTTTTCTCTCTTTTGTTTTCTATTGTTTATTGTTTGTTTATTGTTTATTGTTTAAGGAAATTCTACCACTGCTGTTCATTGTTCTTTAGTTTTAGCAGGTCGCTTTCGTAAATGAGCCCATGAGGTTCAAAAGATTTACCTGACTAAATAAAGGTTGAATGAATGAATGAACTTTATTCAAGAAAAAATTGGGGAGCCCCCCCCCCCACACACACACACACACACACACACACACACCAAATTACAAATGCTTATGACACCACTGTGTTGTTCAAGCCAAGAGCCATTGTCAACACTGGGGGCTGTGCACCCCTAAAGGGCAGATTCTAGAATCGCCCCTGGCATTAGTTTCATATTTTTTCCAATTAAAGCTGTTTTAAATCTTGTTCAATTCTTGGCATTAAAAAAAAAACTTCAGGTATATTTGTCAAGCGTTTTTTATGCACTGACATTTTTATTAAAACTTTGTTCTGTATCACTATCACAAGACATTGTTTTTTTTCTTCCTTTAAAACTGTCTAACTCACATCTTTGCTGAAGTGGATTTAAAAGGTGCAATAAAAAAAGAGGCCACAGCTTACTTTTATAACCCACTGATCGTTGTTGTGTGCAGTCATCATTCAGTGTGTTAAAGCTTCAGTATGTAGCTTTTTTTATGAACATATTTCTTCACTCTGTCACTACCTCCTGACAGACTGATGTTAGCCAGGTAATCTCTGAAAAAAAAAAAAAATATTGTCCCCTTGCTTCTCCAGGTGGTAAATAAGCATTTCTAAAAAGAAAAGGTGACCCGCCATTTTCCAGCCAATAAAAACAGAGCTTGAATTTGAATCAGCCAATAAAAACAGAGCTTGAATTTGAAATTCAACAGACCACAAGGGGGCAGAGCCACATATGGCTCTGAGGGGGAGGGATCAGAATGCTTTGCCTGTTGAAAATATTTCTAAGTGCTGCAGTTCTACAGAAACTGCATACTGAACCTTTAATGTTTTTATGAAGAGATACAAAGTAAATGCTCGATAGTTTTAAGAAGAACGGATGAGCAGTTTTTTTATGTTTCTATCAGCTTTTATACTCTGCGTCTACTGATCACTCACAAAATGACTTCCTAACCATATAAACCCTAATCAAACATATATGGTACATTATTATAGATATATACCGGTAGTTAAAACGCATTTTCACACTTAATGAAAGCTCAAAACTTTGGGCGCAGTGAAGAAAATTTTACATTAATGCTGAAAATTTTAATTGAAGTTAACTACAAAGTTCTCTTTTTTTTTAAAGTAAGACAAGACTTTCAGCCGTCAGCACAGAGGGTGAAAGGTGTGTGTGCATTTTTGTGTGCAAGGAGCGTTTTAACCTTGAACTAGTATCTGGAAGGCCTGTCCAGGACACGGTGCTAATAAAAGCAATATGGAAATTCAGAGCTAATCTACTAATCACAGGAAAACTAATTCAGTTTGGCTGGAGGTGAATGTAGAGCTGTTATTTAGGCGCTGACAGGGGCCCTGGCTCGTACCGAGGGGGGGTGAGTAGTTTAGATCCTCATCACAATGAATCACAGGACCGGGTCACCTTGACGAGCCGCTGGTGTCTCTCAGTAACAGATCCCTGTAGGAGGCAAGATTCAGACCTCTGAGTGATGTTTAGCCTGATTTTCTTTTCGCTGTTTGTTGAAACTGTAAGGAAAGCTGAGTCAGATTCAACAGCACCACCATGTGGTTGTCCATAACTGCTGGTTGATTCTGATTGCCTGCTCGAAGATGATTACCGGTACGTTTGTGTCATTTTTAATAAAATTGGATTAAAACAACAGATGTAAGATAACTTGTTGGGTTTAAAAAGCAGTTTCCAACTTGTCAGAAGCAAGTTAAACTCACCTGTACAACTTTTAGACCCAGCAGAAATGCATTTACAGAAGGATTGGCCTAAATGTTTGCAAGAGAGGAGGTAAACACAGTGCCCTAAATGTCCCTTTTTTTTGTATTAATGTCATCAGGTCAGTTCAGCAGATTTTTAACTACTACTCTGTGATCAGAGCTTAAACCTACAAATCTTTTTTTTTTAACAGAAAGTCCAGGGTCTGAGTGCAGTTATGATCCAGAAACACAGATTCTAGGTCCGGTCTTTCCCTCTCTGCAACATGTTGTACTCAGTGGTGTACTCCACATACTGTACTGTACTTAGAAATGTTGTTAGTTATGTGCAATATATATATCACGTCCATTTAAGCTTATATTACTACCTTGAAATACTTATTACCATAATACTAATTCATCCTGCTTGCATGGTTAAAATTCTACCATGTTCTTGTTTACTATTTTCTCTTTAGCACGTTGTAAATATTATAATTAATTTTTCACTTTTTAATACTTTTATTTTTGTATCCTTATTGCATTTTCTTCTTCTTTGTTCGTTCTTTGTTGTTTTTGTAGCGAGTCAAATCGGTTCTTCTCATCGTGAGCATTTCATTGTACTGTTAACCTTGTGTTAACCTTGCATATGACAAATAAATACAACTTGAACTATTCAACACATTGTACAAAATTGTTTTAGTCCCATCCAGATATACACCAAGCACTACTGTTTGCTAACACTTAGCATGATAAAAACGGCTACAAGTCATGGGATTAGATTACTTACTGCCTTTGTCTGACGTTGCACGACTGTAAACGCCTGTGATAAATCCACTACGCCAAATATTATTCCACGGTATGCGATGAAATATGCAAAGCTTGGAAAGCTATTAGCCAATGTTGTTTGTAGCCACTTCTTCGCACGTCGGCGTCGAAACTCCAGAAGATGCTGATTGGCTGGAATGAAAGCTCGCCTGTGATTTCATTGGTTTAAAAAAAAAATTTAACCTCTTCTTTAACTTT
>JBBPBX010003378.1:55001-76094 GCA_038048925.1 Garcialebias charrua
GCAAAATCATTCTGCAGACAGATTGTAGAGGCAGTTCATTATAAAAGTTTATTATAAAGCAGGAGATAACTAGATATTTTGTTTGGGCATTTGCCCAGTTCCCTAACTGCGCAGCCTAGAGGGAACATTAATTGGTTATGCGGAAATTCCCAAGCATTTTATATGGTTCTACACTGTATACTCGCGTATCAAGTGGACTACAGCACTGGTTTTACTGCTGTTTGTGAGTCATCCTGAGGCAGCAGATGCTCTCCTCACAAAACACCTTATCTCTCTGTGCACATGCACCTACAGCCCACGCACACACCAACACAATACCTCCTCCCAGCCTTACTGAGCTCTAGCTTTCTGTCTTGCCCAGTCCTCCCACCTGTAGCCCCGTCTGCTGGTCAGTTTTGGGAAGAGCTGGCTGGAAACCACGGAGGGAGGTCTGATGGGAAAACACCTCCAAGGTGTTTGTTGTTGTGGGACAACCAGGAAAAAAGACAGTGGTGCAACAATGACATCATTTTGATCCTCCTCAGACAAAATCTTCTGACCTAACCACACTGAGATAACACTCTAACACAGTTGTTTTAAACCTGTTAAAATAACTTGTTGCCAGAGCAGCTGTGTAAATGAACCATGCTGCATTTGTAGTTCTAGGATGTGTCAAGTGAATGAACTTGATCTTGTGATTGTTCTCCCCTTGTTGACAAGGGAAAGTATAAATAATTGGAAAGAGATCAGTGTGATGAGCAATCATTTGACAATAAATAATTAAAAAATCCTGGGTGTCACAGTTGAGTTTTGTGAAATTGTGTGTGCAGGTGCTAAACGAGGCAGTGGGAGCCATGATGTACCACACCATCACCCTGACCAGAGAGGACCTGGAGAAGTTCAAGGCGCTGCGCATCATCATTCGCATCGGCAGCGGATACGACAACATCGACATCAAGGCGGCCGGAGAGCTCGGTGCGAACTCTCAAAACTGTCACACCTAAAACACAACACTCATGTTCAAAAGTGATCAGAAAGATTTTATTATTTTAAATCATTTTTGGGCAGCTATGGGGGGTGCATAACCATAACTCCTATTTTTACTTCATTTTATGGTCCCAAAGAAACTAATGTTTACAGCTGCAACTGATACATGCTTTTGTGTTGCACAAAACTCGTTTCCGTGACGATTACACAAACAGAATGGACCCACTCCTTAGTGGTCAGCTGACGCGTTACCTGGATAGAAGTGACCAGAGCCATATAAAGTGAGAGTTGCGACACTTCCATAGAGTTCCATTGTAAGAATGGAATGCGGAAGTCACGTGGGTCATGGAGGGGGCGATTTGTTCCATGGCTCTGGTTACAGTCTGAAGCTGCCTGCAGTAGCGCTCCGTCGCCGCCAGAGGGCGCAGCTCCACAAGGTTTCCATAGCCATAGTTTGGAACGATTGACCGCCTGTCGGCGAGATCAAAGCGTGTCGGAACTCTCTATATATATGGCTCTGGAAGTGACGACTAAAAGTTATTTTCTTAAAAGAACAGAGTTTGCTGGTGGAAGGTGTCACTAAACGCAGCTGGATTTAAGCGAGACGTCCGGTGTATGTACTGGTTGGTGTTTAGACTCAGTTTACACACCACATGTGCCAGTGTGTAAACATGGACCTACTGAGGAATGGCGCTGCTTTAAATTAAACAACATAAAGATAATGCGGAATTCTGCGGATTATTGATAATAATCCGCATATGATAATGCGGAATGCGGATTAGCAGAACTGTGTGTCATCTATGGTCATGAGCTTTGGGTTATGACCGAAAGAACAAGATCTCGGATACAAGCGGCTGAAATGAGTTTTCTCCGCAGGGTGGCTGGACTCTCCCTTAGAGATAGGGTGAGAAGCTCAGTCATCCGGGAGGGACTCGGAGTAGAGCCGCTGCTTCTCCACATCGAGAGGAGCCAGTTGAGGTGGCTCGGGCATCTGGTTAGGATGCCTCCTGGACGCCTCCCTGGTGAGGTGTTCCGGGCATGTCCCACCGGGAGGAGACCCAGAGGAAGACCCAGGATGCGCTGGAGGGACTATGTTTCTCGGCTGGCCTGGGAACGCCTTGGGATTCCCCCAGAGGAGCTGCTCCAAGTGGCTGGGGAGAGGGAAGTCTGGGCCTCCCTACTTAGGCTGCTACCCCCGCGACCCGACCCCGGATAAGCGGAAGAAAATGGATGGATGGATGGATGGATTCGCTAACTTTGGAAACTGTTAGCAAAATTAGCATCCGCTAAATTAGGTTTGGCCAACTTTAAGTCTGCTAATGAAGTTCACAAGCTTGTTCCTGTCTGTTGTGGGCGGGCCTTGAAGAGTCTGTTATGTATGCTATTGGCTTACTACGTGTACACGTGACAAGACATGATTGGTCAACGCAGCTTCAACTGGAAGTAGAAAAAAGACGTGTGACACAGACTAAGTCGTCTTAACAGTTTAGCATTAGCTTCTGCTGATTTTTTTTTAACCTGTTTAGCATTAGCAAAGCTAATTTCTTGGTTAGCTATGGCCACTACTGCCAAAATGATGTAGTAACTATGCCAGGCCTGTAGAAGGTGCTGTAACGCACACCAGAAACTGGAAATGACGCATGGAGTGTAAAGCTTTCACACTGGATGTAAACACAAGAAAAAGAAGACGCCTCAGGTCGTAGGTCAAATAGAGTTGGGTGATGACATTATTATTTTCCGAAGGTTGCATTGTATCTATTTACACAAAACACAACATTTTTTCCACTCTGTTTGGACTATTACTTAAAAAAAAAAAAAAAAAAAAACAGTTTTGAGACTCCTTTAACACTGTTTCCATGTGGACGCAAGACTTAAATAATTTTTTTTTTAATACAAGCACTTGTATATTCACAAAAACTGTTCCCATGTGGACGGCCCTTAAGCCACTAAAGTTGCGATATAGTGACTACAGTCTTGGCTCACAAAGAGACTTCATTCATTATCAAACACCTGCACTTGTTTTTTATTTATTTATTGTGTTTATTGCACAGATTGAAGTGTGGTGTCGTTCTTTTTTACACACCGCAATTAAAATGGAATCAGTGCAGCCATTATTGCTGCAAGAATACTGAGCTGATACGTTTGTTGGGATTGATTAAAGCCCATTGTCGTGGTTCTAAAAAGGTGATTGTACATTTAGATTTATTTATTTGTTTTCAATAATCAGAGGCTGATGGAGTGGTTCACTTTCATTGTTCTAGCAAAGTGCAGTTTCTGTTTGATTAGATTTTCAAACTAAAGAACAAATCTTTGTTTAAATCTTACTCAGCCGAGGGAGGGCTTAAAAATGTTTCTTTTTCTAAAGATGGCATAAAAAGTTTGAGAACTTCTGCGTTAAATGGAAAAATATTGACACCTGCGTAGCTTTAACAGGTGTTGAGGTGTGTTCACCACCAGGAAATAAACCGTATCCTGTGTTGACGTATTGATTTTATCAGCGTTGTTGCTGCCGTCTTCCTTATTTGATCATTTGTCAGTGACACACACTACCTCAGGCGTCAGTGATCTGATTTAGCTGAGTCCTTTGGGGATACGTCAAATCGCTGCATTAAGGGATTTGGAAAAACATACAGATCATTTGAAGAAGGAGTTCTAAGGAAAATAAGATACTGAACCGCTGATGGTGATTTTTCTGTTACAAAGGTGTTGGCTTGTTTACCGTCTCTTTGTGTGGATTTTCAGAGATAGTTCGATGAACAGTGACGATCCCACTGCGAGCCAGAACGTTCAAAGGGACGGAATGAAAGACGTGCAGAGGGGGGGGAGAGGAGTTGGGTTTTCTCTCTGAACCGCCACCGGGGGCTCGTATCAGCAGGCTGGTGGCTCGAACAGCTCTTACAGCTGACAAAGCTGCCATTTCCCTGCCAATACCAGATACTGTGTCTAACTGCCACCCACTCAGCGAGAGCACTCTGCCTGTGCAGCGCAGGAGTCAAAAAGCTATCGGCCTCGACAAGATATGACGGCTGTTCTCGAGGAGAAGAAAAGAGGACCATTGATTGAACAGACTGGCTATTTTTTGCCGTCCAGAGACAACGGCGCTGTTACTCTGAGATACAGAGTGGGATGAGGAAATTAGTGGAGAGTGAGAGCACACAGAGCCGCTTTAAAAAAACAAGTCCTGTTGGAGAAAAAAGGCGAGTTAATATCACAAGGTCACTGGTTTAAATGGTGGAAGGAAACCTTCTGCTGACATAGTCTCTGAAACTCGCACAAGTACAGTACAGGTTGTCTTTTTAATATCTGGATATTTTCACTTTCAAAGCAAAAACCAATTAAAAATTAAACGCCATATCATACGCTGCCTTTCATGAAGTAGTCAAACTAAGATCATAACCATAATTTAAGATAAGATAGAACTTTATTGATCCCGCAGGAAATTGTTGTGCCAGAGTTTCAGTACAAAGGAGCATGCACAAGGAATCACGCAAGATATAAAAAATAACCAGCAATTAAGATCTAAATAGGTCAGATGCAGACGTGTGAACTGTTTTAATGTGGAAAAACATTAAAGTGTTAACTGTGGTGCAGGATTAATTAAGAAAATTAATAAAATTAGGATAAATTACTGTAATTTCCGGACTATTGAGCGCACCTGAATATAAGCCGCGCCCGCTAAATTTAAAAAGAAAATTAACATTTTACATAAATAGGCTGCACTTGTGTTCATGTTATAACATATTTAAATAGAAATATTTTTCTTACTTTTAATTAAATACGTACCAGTAACGCACACAGTAAAAAAAAAAAAAAAAAATTTTTTTGAACAGCGCCTGTAACATGGCTGATTTAAAAAAAGTAAAATAAAAATACAGTAGTCTACCAGGAGGTCATTGATCACTACCCACAAGAGGGGCATGTATTGGGCAGCTATGTGAGCACCTGGGTGTGACGAAGCTAAATGTTTTGGTGGCTTGAAGCTCGTTAGCCAATCAAAAAAAAATAATCATAAATTAGCTGCAGCATTGTACAGTATAAGCCACGGTGTACTAAGCATGTGGAAAAAAGTAGCGGCTTATAGTCCGGAAATTACGGTAATTAAGAAAGAAACACCTAGAAAATAACGTTCTGCACAATCTCATGCAATATTACGAGATCTTGCGCTCAGAGGATGTGTTGTGAATGACTCCCAACTACTACCATAATAAGTATTAGCTTTATATGTGTAAAACTGACTACCATATTTTTCAGACTATAAGGCGCACTTTAATTGTCTAAAAAGAAAAACAACAGTGAACTTTAAAATCTGGTGCGCCTTATGTATTAATTCTGGTTGTGCTTACTGACCTCGAACCAGTTTGATGTGGTACACGGTGCTCAAAAATCTGTCATAGTGAACTTGTTTTGCTTAATGCGCCTTATAGTCTGAAGAATACGGTAAGTTTTTATATATTTTTGTGGTAGCTACAGTATAATGAATTACCGTATTTTCCGGTGTATAGGTCGCACCTTTTTATGGTTTTTTCAAGGCCTGCGACCTATACACCAGTGCGACCTATTTATGGATTTTTTTCCCATATTTTTAGCAGTGTTGTTTTCGTTGACGTAACGCTGACGTAAATTTTTCGTTAACGCCCCCTTTTTTCATGACAATAACGAAACGGTAACTAAATAATCATTGCTCTTTAATGATTAAAACGTGACGAAATGTGTGTGAGTTTTCGTTAGACGAGACGAGACTGAACGAAAATGTTTCGTTCAATCAATAATTTATATTTCTGTGGAAAGTCAGCTGTTTGGTCACGCCCACCGCCACGCGCTGCGCGCTCACCTGTGACTTCCTTTTCAAACTGGACCATGGAAGATCCTGCAGCAGCATGTTGCACGAAGGGGGTCGGTCGGTGGCCGCCAGCCCAGAAAAGATTTATGGACTTATTTTGTATTTAACCCAACTGTGAGTCTTGAGAGAAGAGAAGAACCGAATGTATGTATTTTTTTAAATAAATCCTGTCCTTGTTTGAAGCTGTTTGGGTCATAGAATTGTCGCTGCTGTGTGTGTGGGTCAGGTTCTGGTTCTGTTTGTTTGGACTCACTGCTGTTGACTTGTCACAGAATAGCGCATTCACGTTTGACCTCCGCGTCAACTTTTTGCCTAATAAGCTCATTTATAACAACTGCGAGGAAGTGCTATTGTGTAGTTATTGCATTTGAAGCGGGTAAACAAGCATATGCTGTCAGAAACTTTTTCTGCTCAGTGGTTTGGTGTGTCCAGGATCTGCTGTGGACCGAACGGTTCGAGACGGTTCCGAGAGAGTCCGTCGTTGTTTTCGACAGTTGAATCGCTGTGTTGCTGAGCGTTGATCTTAGTGTAACTGTAGAATGTGAATTGCTATATTTCAGAATTTTACTGCTCTGTTTATAAGCGTTTTTATGTGTTGAAAAGTCCGGAAACTTTTGCTAACTGATAGCTACTTTCTGTTCAAAATGGCCGTGGCGTTTGTTTATGTATTGTGATTGGTTGTCGGGGCTGTGTAGAGACACTGTGATAGGTCAGAGGGAAAGAACTACAACTCCCATGACGACTACAAGTTCTGTGATTGGTTGTCGGGGCTGTGTAGACACACTGTGATAGGTCAGAGGGAAAGAACTACAACTCCCATTACTACTTGAGTTAAGAACTCAGCCGTGACTCACAAGCACACTCACCGGAGAAAAAGCCGTTCTTTTTCTTCAGAGAGTAAATAAATGAAGTTATTTCAGCGTTTGTCACATCCAGGTACAAAACTCATCCAAAAAGTGGATTTTTATCGTGTTGTTCAGTAACCATCGTGATTAAAATAAAAACTATCTCTCCCTTCGAGATGATGACTGGTCGACAAAACAGCTGACTTGATTTATAATAACTGCATAAAGTATTGTCAGATAAATTCTATAATCTTCAGTGACAAACTCAGTGCTCCATTTATTATTATTTTGATTTGGATTATGAATTGTGCAATAGAATAACGAGCAAAAAAATAAAAAAATAGACTTTCTGAACTATAATACAGATACAATTACCTTCTTTTTCATTTATTCATTATTATTTTTTTAACACTTAACAATTTCAGACCTAACGTTTTGCACAGAAATTAGATGGAAGTCAAATTTCCTCTAATCTTTGAACAATGTATGTATAGAAAGATGGTTCAAACAGCCATTTACCAACACAGGTTGGTCGTTATATTTATTATCTGCGACGTTTTTATGTCTATATTCTGTTTTTTACCTTCATTTTGTATGTTGCCTATGTGTTGCCTGTTTGTTCAACATACTTTAAAGAGGAACTAAACCCAAAATTAACTTTTTTTAGCTGACTAATATGTTTTCTTTTTTTTTTTTAAAGACTAAAACTAGACTTAAATTTTTTAAGTTTTTGTCGATTTAAACTGAACTAAAACCATTAAATATAGAAATGACTAAAACAGACTAAAACTAAGAAGTATTTTAGTCTAAAAGACTATGACTAAAACTGATATCAAAATGGCTGTCAAAAACAACACTGATTTTTAGACCAATTTTTGGCTGAGTTATGGCCCTTTTTCCCTGTTGCATAAAATGGTGCAGTACCAGTTTCGGCCACCAGGGGGCAGTGCAAGTGCAGTACCAGTTTCGGCCGCTATGATCGCTAAAGAGGCCTGTACCAGTATTCTGCTTTATTTACAGATTTATTTGGGTGTAGCTGTAACTGTCAAAGTGCATTTCAATCAGCTGCACCTCCAGATGCTGCATATTTCAGCTCACAGTCAGCTCCACCTCCAGATAATAATAATAATAATAATGAATTCCATTTATAATGCACTTTTCATTAATAAAAATCTCAAAGTGCTACAAAGTGTAACAAAGCAAAGATCAAAATGAAACAAGTGATAAAATCAAATAAAATCAATAATAATATCGACTAAGATCAAAGATAAAATCATGTGGATGCAGATTAGGCTTGCTTAAAAAATAAATAAAATAAAACAAGTGATAAAATCTAGTAAAATATCAGAGTCAGTCAGAGTCAGAGAGAATTTATTGTCATTTGCACCGCATGTAGTACATGTGTTGAAAACGAGATTATGTACACAGGGTCCCAGTTACATCCAACAACAAATGCAAGAGAAATACAATAATAACATCTAGGATTAACTAAGAGAGACATCACATCAGCTAGTAATACACTAAGCCCTAATGTAGTAGAAAAACATCATTATAAACAGCAGTATATAATATATAATATAAATATAATAAAATTGCTGCAGCTATCCTGCACTGGTTTCCACAGCAGCTGCAACTCTGAGCAGATCACCTTCAGCTGCAACTGATTTGTCATTTATTAACAAAAATTAAAGTGAGACACAGTCTTACAAAAAAGGCAGCCAACAAACATTTTTTTAGGAGTCTGTAGTTTAATTTTAATGATGTTGGTGGTATTTACATTTTGAAATAAGCTGATTTGTAATAATTTATTGACAAAAATTAAAGTGAGACACAGTCTTACAAAAATGGCAGCTAACAAATGTAGGTGCGACCTAGGTGCGACCTATACACCGGTGCGACCTATTTACGGATTTTTCCAGTTTATTGATAAATATTAGACACTGCGACCTATACACAGGTGCGACCTATACACCAGAAAATACGGTAGTTGTGGCGACGTCTCATTTTGATAGAGGCTGAGACAGTTTTTTTTTCTTACCCAGCCCTCATCCTCAGGGTTTAGACAGCTGTTTGAGCCTCAGCTCTCCGTGGGTTAAACGTACGTCGGATGAACACCGATAAGAATTACAGCATTGATTTTTGCCATTAGCCAGATTAATTTTGACCTCTCCGTGTTCCCTTCCTTTCAGGCATTGCCGTGTGCAACATTCCCTCCGCAGCTGTGGAGGAGACGGCCGACTCCACCATCTGCCACATCCTCAACCTTTACAGGCGGAACACCTGGCTGTACCAGGCTCTCCGGGAGGGCACGCGGGTCCAGAGCGTGGAGCAGATCCGCGAGGTGGCGTCGGGTGCTGCGCGCATCCGTGGAGAAACCCTCGGCCTCATCGGTTTTGGTGAATATCAAGTTTATAACTGCTCTGTCTAGTTGTTGTTCATCAGTGTTTGTTGTAGTGTCAAAGGTTTTAGTAGTTGAGAAAACTTCATCTGCAGCACAAACACGAGCAGGAATCTTTTTTTTTAATGTCCGACACATTTAGGCTCGCCGTTGTGGATTTACAATATGGGCACAAATTCCAGTCATTTATTTTGTTCTTGTAAATCAGAATGCGTAGTTGTGAATTAAGTTTTGTCACCTTGTGAAATAAAATGGCTGAGAATTTCTGCTTTGAACATGTGTGCATGTAAAAAAAAATAAAAAAAAATTTGTATTTATTAATAAAGAAAAAAAGCATAATTTTTGTTTTTAAGTTCTGTTTACAGATACAAAGCAAAAACCACATACGGTATAAAACTCTGCGCTCAAGTTCCCTAACTTGTGTGTGAGCTTCAACTTGTACAAATTATGACCGGATATTTCTTCCTCTCTGCCGATTGGTCGATGTCAGGTCAATCACAGATTTAACAGTCCAATCAGAGAACAGGCTCTTTATTGAGATGCAGGCCCTGGAAGGGTTTTTGAACATTTCGAAGACGGAGGATGGCGCCAGCGCTACCGAACGTGATTTTCAAAAGTATATATCTGGACATTGATTTTGTTTTTATTCCACCGAACCATTACGTACCTTACCATACTTACATCCACCTGAGCTGGAGCATGCGCGTAGCCAGGGGGGGTTCGTTGGGTTCGAACGAACCGCCCACTTTGCCTATGAAGTCCCGCCTACAACTCCCGCACAACACAAGTTCTGTGTTAATGCCTGGTCCCCACTGCACAACTCGAAACGCGCCTGCCGTCCCCTTTTGGCCGCTTGTCAGGGTCCCACTGCCACTGAAGACTGTCTGATGACGCGCACTAGGGGGTGGCAGAGGGAGGGGTCTCTAGCTCGTTTTCCGGGTTCAGTTGTTGTGTTAACTGCACCTCGGACGGTCTTTGATGAGATTAAAACGTTTTTTTTATGTTTGGGGTGATCTACACTGGAGAGAACAGCAGCCTGTCAGCAGCAACTGTAAAAATGCCACGTTTCTTACCGGAGTTTGGTTCCAATTCATGGAGGGTCGATCCGGTAAGTTTAAAAAGTCCAAAAAAAGTCCCGTTGTGGTTGTGTAATCAGATAGCAGAGGCTCTCCCGACTGTTTGCCGGATGCGTCGAGCCTCCAGAGATCAACATTTGGGACGTCGGCGGCTCGACGGCTAGGTTGCTTTGGACGCGCGCGTGCCCGCGAAGGGAACTTGGGCTGCCGCCGCGCCGCTTCGATCACTCGAATCGCGCCGCTTCCCTGGTCGCCGTGACTCCACGCGTCTCCTCATAGACTTTGAATGTAAACCGGCCGCTTCAGCCGCCCGAAATCGGGGCAGTGGGTACCAGGCATAAGAGAGGTGGAAAGAGAAGGTATGGAGAAACCGCTAATGTCGAACCGGTTAACATGCCTCGGTGGTTCACTGGAAGCCCGTCGGGTTGCCACTCCAAACTTTATCTCGACTCTGGTTCGATCCTCACTTGGTTGAACTTATTTTACGTTTGTCTTTTATTGGATTAAAAAAAGGAGTTTGTGTTAACCACAGGCATAACACAAACTCCTTTTTTTTATCCAATAAAAGACAAACGTAAAATAAGTTCAACCAAGTGAGGATCGAACCCGAGTCGAGATAAAGTTTGGAGTGGCAACCCGATGCACTTCCAGTGAACCACCGAGGCGTGTTGCTCTTTCTAGGTCCACTTTTCCTTTAAACGAACCGCCCCTCATAAAATCTTGGCTACGCCCATGGCTGGAGAAGCACCGTCCTCCATCCTTCTGCTCAAAGCAGAAATTCAACTCAAAGATTACAAAACTTACTTCACGGCTACGCAAGTCTGATTCACAAGCACAAAATATTTGACTGGAATCTGTGCCCATGCTATGTCATAGTTTTCTAAGGCCGTCCACATGAAAACGAGAATTAAAAAAAAGACCATTTGGCTGTTCCTAAAATGTTGCTTTGTGTAAACACAAGGCTAAAACCATACAAACTTACGTAGTTCTCATGTGGATGGTGCCTGTTTCTATTCTCTCTTCCTGTTTTTCAACTCCTCCCCTCTCATATTGTGCTCCCCAGACATGCCCCGCCCCGACATAACCAGGATTTAAATCTGGCCGTGTGTAGTAAGAATGTGTGCATTTCACTCGCTGCACCTGTTTTGCTGCTGATTGTGTGGTTGTAAGCCTCCGTTTGGTTTGAACATCGCTGGTTAGTCAGATGCTCAGTCTTCTCACAAGCCTTTCTGGAGCGCCACCTTATCTGTGTCCACATATGCTCCACAACACCACCCCCTCCACCCACATACCTGCTACAGGTTCCAGCCAGCTGCTGACCGTCTGAGCAGCAGGCTGCAGCAATGAAATGATCTCGTTTTCTCCCATTTTTACCCCAATCCTCCCACCTGAAGCCTTGTCCACTCGTCCTAACAATGCTTGTTGTCGGTGAGATGATGGAGACCGTGAAGGTCTCCTGGTGTTTGATCGTAGACAGGTGTGTGTCCCGAGGAGTTCGTAAAGTGTCCAACATGAGTCACTTCTGTTTTTCCAGCTCGTTTATTGGTTGCCATGTGAGAGGAGTGGCAGCATCGCTCCTGTCGCTTCAAATTGAGTTGGGATTTGGGGAATTTACAGGAGGAGCCATCTGTAATCAATATTTCTTCATCAACAAGGATTCAACTAGCAAACTGGTTCTTACTGGTTTTCGTTTTGCATTCCCCGAAAGAAGCAAATTATGAGTTTTAAACCAAAGATAATCTTATGATGAGAAAAACAGAGTTGCATTGGGTCAAACTTTAAAAACAATGTACCAGTACGATCAGGCCTGTCGCGATAAACAATAAATCAATTAATCGCATGATAAATTAAAATGATTTACCTAATTTCCATTTATCGGCTTAATCATTTCTTCATGTCTCTCTCTTTCTGAAGACACTGGATGACAAAAAGCTCAACTCTGGTGTTCTTCGCTGACCCCTCCCTTTCTCTTTTCCCTTTAAAATCTGTTTTAACCTTCCAAAATCGTGTTTTTGAATCGTTAAAAACAGCTAAGCTGAGAAGCTAAGCTAGCAGGCTGACCTCAGGGAAAAAAACCTCTGTCTTGTCGAAGCTCCAAAATTCACAGTTTAAACTCGTGCCTTTGTGTAAAAAGTTGTTTTTCTCTACAAAAAGAAGCTGAGAACTTGTTTACTGATTTTTTTATTAAAAGCTTTGTGTGAACTATGCTAAATAGCTCAAAGCACACAGAGCATCCACCATTTTGAGAACAGAAAAACAGGAAGGAGAGAAAGCCCATGTCACGTCAAGGGGCCTCCCTCCCATTTTTCTTAGAGACACGCTGCTCACTCCCTCACTATCTATCCTTCGGTTAAAACAGTCTTATACTGCCATCCAGTGGTCAAAAAAGTTACTACACACAAAAATTAACCAACATTTATTCTTAAGTTTGACAATAATTACTAATTAATGTAAAATTTCAATCAATCTTATCGTTTATCGCAATGATTTCTGCAACAATTAATCGCCTAGCAAAATGTGTTATCGTGACAGGCCTACGTACGATCTTACACTTCAAGATGTCACCCCAAGGACTTAAATATGATAAACAATGGGAGAAATGGACCCGATTTCGATGTGGCACACACAACAATGCAAATACAGCTGATTGATGAATGAATACTTGTAAAATGATGTCAGAAAGAAAATCCAGATTTATTTATTTATTTTTTTTTTTTTACTCTGGTTTGCTTTGTACCGTATTCGCCGTTGTAAAATACGCACCGGTGTTTAATACGCTTTATCCAATTATTAACAATAAACAAGAAAAAAACGTAAATAATACGCTTCGGTGTTTAATACGCGTCATCGCCACGCGACGCGTCAGCGCCTCATTTGCCCTGATTAAGATGGCGGCGACAGAAGCAAGCGAGTACGAAGAACTTCACAAGGAAACACGGTAAAAACAATTATTTCTTTGCGAGAAAAAATATATTTCTTAGCTGACTTTATAGAAGACGTGCTCCTGAGCTTAACGAAATGTTCAAATCAGCTGGATTTAAAAAAAGTTCGCCGAATTTTAGGCAGGCGGTTCGGACCGGACGCTTTGTTTCTTTAAATTTAGCTAAATAAACGCTTAAAAAATATATTTCTTACCTGACTTTATAGCAGACAGTCCCCTGAGCTCAACCAAATGTGAAATCAGCTGGATTTAAAAATCTGCGGTGTGGTTTATGAGTTACGGTATCTTGCTAACAAAAACAGCTACATCCATAGCAAGGGGCGGGCAGCGACAGAGTCAGTCCGACCAGAGGAGGCTTTTTTCGGACACATGAGCTAGAAACGTCTGGAAGTGGCCCTCTTCCTCTTCGCTCTCTGAGTCCTCTGCTGCTGCCCATAGCGCCCATAGCGGCCGAAACTGGTACTGCACCATTTTTGCCCAAAATGTAAAACGGCGAATCAGAGCGAAAAATGGGTCTAAAAATATGGGAAAAAATCCATAGATGATACGCTTCGGTGTTTAATACGCAGGACATTCAAATGAGCCAAAAAAAAATGTGTATTATACACCGGTTTTTACGGTACATGTACTGTATTTGGTTGCTTTTGCGAAAAAAATAATAAAAATTAAAGTAAAAAAAAAAAAAAAGATGTCACCCCTCAGAGTATGTGTTGTGAATGACTCTCAGCTACTACCACGTCAAAGTTTAGGCCAGTGTCTGTAAAGTGGACTGAGTTGGATCAGTTTTTCTGTTGACTGATAATGATCTGTGGTAGCCATCTTGAATTGGACTGAGTTGTAGGATTATTTACTGACAGTTTCTTTAAAATCTGCTTTTGTGGTTCAGATGTTTTGCTAACAGACACAGGAAAACGCATTACAGCCCACCTTGTGCCTTTAGGTGTTGTCCTTGCACAGCCGAAACGTGTTCAGAGATGAAGTAGCCGAGGAAGAAGCACAGAAAGCTAAAGACGAGGAACAAAACGTTTTACTGCAATCAGCAACTCGGATAGATTTGTTTTAAAATGATTGATTAATTAACCGATGTCAAAACAAGTGAATGCTGAAGCTAAAGGAGGAACTGGACACGTTGTCGACCCTTTTCAACATTTTTACTCTGCAGAACCTTGTTCCTCAGCTGCAGCTGCTGAGCAGAGCGCTTCCTGCAGCCAACACTCACGTCCTACACAACAAATGTCTGCAAGAGACGCAGGGAGAGGCTTATTATGGTCTGCAGGCTCGTCTTCTCACGACTCTTACCGATTTTAACCTCCTAAAACATAAATGGCTGCCGGATCTGATTATAGTGATGGTTAGAACAAACCATTAACCGCAGCGGTTAGTTTAAAGGTAGCTTTCATTTTCATCTTTTGTAGTTTTCTACTAAATTAAACAGTTTTTTTTTTTATGTTTTGTGGTTGAAACAACAAAAGTCAAACGTCGACATTTTGACGCATCTCTTTTAAACATTTACAATTTAAACTTATTAAGGCGTAAAAGTTTGACGTTTATAAAAGATGGAAGCATTTTTAGACAAACGCCAACTAAGTCAGAACAAATTTACTTTGAATGCACAAGATGTTCATGAAAACTGTTCCCGAATCACATCAATGTAACATTCGTTGTGAAAGTCACAACTTTTATCTTCATCTGATCCATTTGTTATATTTAAACGGTGCTTTTGTCACTTTTGCACCTGTTTTCTTGATGTTCTGCTGCGTTTGTGTCCTCAGGTCGTTCAGGCCAGGCGGTGGCCGTTCGGGCCAAGGTCTTCGGCTTCAACGTCATCTTCTACGACCCGTACCTGCAGGACGGGCTGGAGCGCTCGCTGGGCGTCCAGCGCGTCTACACCCTGCAGGACCTTCTGTACCAGAGCGACTGCGTCTCCCTGCACTGCAACCTGAACGAGCACAACCACCACCTCATCAACGACTTCACCATCAAACAGGTACACAAACCGTCAGAACCGATCCGAGCCCGACATCACGTCACTGTGGGAGCCGCTTTTTATCTGGAGCTCCACCCAAGCTGGACACAAATTCACTGCTTTGTTCTGTCGAATGCAATCAGCGCCAGACCACGGCTACGACAAATACATCGACTGAGCTGCGCAGCAGGAGAGCTCAGGGTTTAACGTGTGTTTTATTTGCAGAAGATACTTTTTTTGTTCAGGTGAAGATATTGAACGGATGTTCAGAGATGATACAGGCAGAATTCATAAAAATACAAACTTGGTTCCAACTTAATAAGTTACCATTAAATGTTGGAAAAAATAAATAAAACTACATGATATTTAGTAATATAAATGAAATTATTGAAGTCCCATTTAAAAATGACAGTATTGAAATTCATGAAGTTAATGAAATAAAAAATTTGGGTGTCGTTAATGATGAGAAGCTGACATGGAAATCTCATGTAAATTACTTTAGACAAAAAATAGCTAAATCAATCGCATTACTGTATAAAGTAAAATAGTTTTTGAATGACAAAGCTTTGTATATATTGTATAATGTAATTGTTCCATATTTAATCTACTGTATTGAAGTTTGGGGAAATGCTTTCAAAACTATTACAAACCCTAGTTTTATTTTACAAAAAAGAGCTGTAAGAATTATTAGTAGGAAGTGCTATGGTCACCCAACAAATATATTACCGGTATTTCGTCAGTTGGAATTATTAAAATTTTATGATTTGGTTGAATATAGTATTTTACAAGCCATGTATAGAGTTCATAAAAAATATTACCCCCAAATATTCAGTTAAATTCTGATACAAAAAGAGTCATAACCTTAAAGGTTCAGTATGCAGTTTCTGTAGAACTGCAGCACTTAGAAATATTTTCAACAGGCAAAGCATTCTGATCCCTCCCCCTCAGAGCCATATGTGGCTCTGCCCCCTTGTGGTCTGTTGAATTTCAAATTCAAGCTCTGTTTTTATTGGCTGATTCAAATTCAAGCTCTGTTTTTATTGGCTGATTCAAATTCAAGCTCTGTTTTTATTGGCTGGTTACAAACTCTGTTTTTATTGGCTGGAAAATGGCGGGTCACCTTTTCTTTTTAGAAATGCTTATTTACCACCTGGAGAAGCAAGGGGACAATATTTTTTTTTTTTTTTTTCAGAGATTACCTGGCTAACATCAGTCTGTCAGGAGGTAGTGACAGAGTGAAGAAATATGTTCATAAAAAAAGCTACATACTGAAGCTTTAAGGGAGTGGAAATTAGGCCTGTCACGATAACAAATTTTGCTGGGCGATTAAATTTCTTAAATTATTGCGATAAACAATAATGTTTACAATTTGACGATAATGAGTAATTATTGAAATGGTTAATTTGTTTTGTGTGTAGTACATTTTTTGACCACTGGATGGTAGTATAAGACTGTTTGAGATGAAGGATGGATGGTGAGGGAGTGAGCAGCATGTCTTAGAAAAATGGGAGGGAGGCCCCTTGATGTGACATGGGCTCTCTGTCTTTCCTTTTTTTTGGTTCTCAAAATGGCGGACACTTGGTGTGGTTGGAGCTTCTTAGCATAGCGTTTTTCACACAAAGCTATTAATTTTTTTTAAAAATCAGTAAACAAGTTCTCAGCTTCTTTTTGCAGAGAAAAACAACTTTTTACATGAACGGGTTTCAACCGTGAATTTTGGAGTTTTGACAAGACAGAGGTTGTATGATGTGGAGAATGCCTGATGTTTTTTGTTTTCGCTTTGGGAATAGTTCAAGCCTGAGTTGTTGCTCGTTTGTAGTTTTTTTTTTCATTTTTTTTAAAATAAGGAACAGATATTATTAGAATTTTCTTCTTCTTTCTGCGTCCTTTTCATTCAATATTTTTTTCTTTTAAATGAATGAATAAATTAATAAATGAAAAAATAAAATAAAAAAGAGAGCTCTGACTGTCTGCCTGCAGCGACATCTGCAGGACAACCGAAGAACTGCAAGGCTGAACTGTTAATCCCCCCACGCTGCTCGTCTTTGAGATGGTCCGAGCTGCAAAATGAGTGGGAGTAACAGCCTAACATAGTAACTGTCCTTTCTGATGCTGCTGCTTTAAGAGAGAAAGAACACTTTCCCTCTAAAATGTTGGCTGTGGTTCTTCGTTTTCAAAATGGAAACCTGAGTACAGGTAGTCCCCGATTTACGAGCGCTCTGATCTACGAGGTTCCGGACTTACGAGCTGGCGAATTATTGGAAAAAACGCAAAAAATACTGAGTTTTCCTGTGTTTTTTCACCACAGTTCGTTAGCTAAACATGTGGACACACGTTTCCGATCATTTTTATGCACTCATAAGCAGTTTTTCGATGAAAAACGAGTGTTCGTAGTCGCGCTAGCAAAACCGTTCCAATTTACGAGCGAAATTCCGGACTTACGAGAAGCGTGGCGGCCGTTCCAAATTACGAGATTTCCGGTTTACGAGCGCCTCGTTGTAACGGATCTCGCTCGTAAATCGGGGACTACCTGTATTCATGTTTTTTTTTATGTGTCACGTCCATCATGGTTTAATAAAAGACTGCCAGTCAGCGTTTGGCTCCGTGCCCCTGGATTTCAGCTTTTTGTCAAGATTAAGGGATTACTTTTTTCCGAACATAATCACGTTTTTTTTTCTTCCCCTCCTCTCCTTTCACATTTTTTGTGCCTTTTTATGTTTTTAAAGTAGCACAAGCAGTAAAGGATGGCGGCTCTGCCTCGTCTTTTATCCCGTCCTTCATTTCATCTCCGGGTTTCGGATTAAGACTATTCTTTATCCCACATCAGATGCCATTTCTCCTGGGCGCTTCCTGAATCTTTCAGGTGTCGAGATTTCTTTTCTTCTCGCGTAACACATTTTAAGACCCTCGAACCGGAGACGCGAAATCCAGATTGATCTTCCGCTCAAGATCAAAGGAATCATCTGCTGCGGATTATATCCGTGTTATCTATTTATTTATTTTGTGTTTTACAGATGCGTCAGGGCGCCTTCCTGGTCAACATCGCGCGAGGAGGCCTGGTGGACGAGAAAGCTCTGGCCCAGGCGCTGAAGGAGGGCAGGATACGTGGAGCCGCCCTGGACGTCCATGAGACCGAGCCCTTCACGTAGGTGCACACGAACACAAAGTCAAACAGATGCAGGCTGGACAAGAAAATATTTGTGTGGGAAGAAATAAATAAATCACAGAACGTGAACCATAACTTCATGCTTCTGGACACGGCTCCATCAGAGCTCTGCAGGTCCTGAACCTGCGGAGGCAGAGAACGAGCTTTAACCTGTCAGAACAAATTCAATCAATAAGACACAGGTGCAACAAAGGATGTTTTCACCTTTTGAGTGTCTGAATGCGACAAAAAGTTATTTTAGTCACTTGTCCTGAATGTTGAATTCATACATCAAAATGTTTAGCTTGTCAGGATATGGAACCTCTTGTTTGTTTGTTTTTGTAACTTTAGAAAAATATTTTATTCACATAAAATCCATATAAAAATACATTAAGATTTTTGTAACCTTTTCAAATATATCCTATGTGAAATCACACAGCGTTTTAATGCTAATGCTAACTACTACTACTACAACAAAGTTCAGTCAGGTCGTCTGGACGGTTTATTTTTTGTTGAGACGTTTCATCCTTCATCCAAAGGACTTCATCAGTTCGAGGAGCCACAACAAACTCAGTCCCACAAGCAGCACACTCACAAAGTGGATCAACCAGTTTGCTGGTGATGATATGGTTTCTGGGGCCCGCCCTCTCCCCTGTCAACTCCTCGGAGGCAGCCATAGCCAAAGTGGTTCAAAACATCAACGTTTGTTGCGGCTCCTTGGACTGATGAAGTCCTTTGGATGAAAGACGAAACGTCTCAACAAAAAAGAAAACGTCCAGATGACCTGACTCAATTTTGTTGGATTTTTTTTTTTAAACCTGGATTATTGAGCATGGATTTTGACAACTGTTATTGCTAATATGATTGATGTTACTAATGCTAAAGCTAACTGTACTATTGTTATTGCTCATATAACTAATGCTAATGCTATGTACTACTGTTATTGCTAATATGACTACGCTACTAATGCTAATGCTAACTACTACGGTTATTGCTAATATGACTATGCTACGAACGCTAATGCTAACTGTACTACTGTTATTGCTAATATGACTAATGCTACTAACGTTAATGCTAACATGACTAATGCTAATGTTAACTGTATTACTGGTACTGTTATTGCCAATATGACTAATGTTGTTAACGCTAACTGTACAACTGTTATTGCTAATATGACTAATGCTAATGCTAACTGTACTACTGTTATTGCTAATATGACTAATGCTACTAATGCTAACTGTACTACTGTTATTGCTAATATGACTAACGCTAATGCTAACTACTACCGTACTGTTATTGCTAATATGACTAATGCTAATGCTAACTGTACTACCGTTATTGCTAATATGACTAACACTACTAATGCTAACTGTAGGCCTACTACTGTTATTGCTAATATGACTAATGCTAATGCTAACTATACTACTGTTATTACAAATATGACTAATGCTTCTAATGCTAACTATACTACTGTTATTGTTAATATGACTAATGTTAATAATTTACTAATTCTATTGTTAATGCAAATGCTGTTCTCTCTACAAATGCTAATATTAGTTAATTAGCCTTGTTACATTTAGCATTTACCGGTAGCTACATTGTTGCTACTTTTAGTGACTTTTACCTTTAGCTTCTTTGGCAATCATTCAGAATTCATCATTCATGCTCCATTCTCATAGAAAATACTGTATGTTTGATCTAATTTACTTTTTCTTTTTTTCTCTCATCGTTTTCAAGAATTCTTTACAAACTTTTTCAAAATCTATAATCTATACAAATCTTTTATATTGTTTTATCTGTGTATGTTTTCATTTGTTCGTCCTATTTGCAACATATCTTACAAATCATTGAATATAAATGAAACTACAGAAAGCAATCATTATGAGATGTACGTCTACAACCAATCAACTGCCAGAAAACACGAAGTTGGCAAAAACTCAGCTGATTTTACAGACTGAGCTCAAATTGAGCGTGGTAGTAGCCGAGTTAGATCTCTAACCATGAGGGCAACATCATTTTTGTTCCTGTTTTCAAACAGTTTGCAGTTTCTAACATGTGCTTTTGGTTTTCTGCTCCCCCATGCTGCAGTTTTGCTCAGGGCGCACTGAAAGATGCCCCGAACCTGATCTGCACGCCGCACACAGCCTGGTACAGCGAACAGGCCTCTCTGGAGATGAGGGAGGCGGCCGCCACCGAGATCCGAAGAGCCATCACCGGTACGGAGTCACATCAACACTTCAGACATCAACAGTCCTTCGTTTATCTTCCGCTGTGTCCTGTTGCTCAGGTTTCCTTCCCAGGTGTCATATGTCCACTCCAGCAGCTGCCTTTATTAAATCCAAACCTAATAGATATTAGCTCCTCAGAACAAACATCCACACTGTTAAATGACCTTAATTTGCATTTGTGTATCGGAGCCTTTGCAAACTCATTAACACATGGGCACTGTCTGGCTGCTCGGCTCGTTAACAAGTTGTGCCTTTTTACTCAGCGATTTCCACACGTGTGTGTGTCTCATACGACAGGACGTATCCCTGACAGCCTACGAAACTGCGTCAATAAGGAGTTCTTTGTCACCACGGGACCATGGGGAGTTATGGACCAACCAGGCGTTCACCCTGAGCTCAACGGCGCCACCTACAGGTCAGCTAATGAACATAATAAATCGTTTTTATTTAGGAAAAAGTCATGTAATGAACATTTTCCTCTGGAGACATGAATAAAACTATAGTAGAGCCTGGAGAGCCACCCCCTCAGTAGAAAGAAACTTTGTCCAACATGTCCTCTTCAGGACTCCTCTTGATCTCAGTATGTGTTTCCTCCACGCAGCCAAGTGAACCACACTCTTCAGGCTGTAACCGGCGTCCCCCAAGACAAAATTAATGCCTAGATTCAGGAGCAGGTAAATACGATCAG
>JBBPBX010003379.1:0-18443 GCA_038048925.1 Garcialebias charrua
ATTTTGTTCTCTTACTAAATAAATTACATGCCTGGGGCATGTAACACCCCCCCACATAAGAATTTACATGGGAGATGCAGCCATACACCACCATGCTCATCACCCATGTAAATGAAACCAAAAAAATCTTAACATCTATACTCAACACTAACAACAAGCAAAAAAAAAAAACACACACATCACACACAACTAACAGTTGCCTTCAGAATACCTGAAACCCAAAAAGGCGTCGCCGGTCAGGTTGTACATCACAAGGCCTCCTTTTAGCAGCACACTCACCAACATTCAGTTTAGTGATGTCAGACTGAAGATCAGGGTTTTTTCTAACATCCATCCATCCATCCATCCATTTTCTTCCGCTTATCCGGGGTCGGGTCGCGGGGGTAGCAGCCTAAGTAGGGAGGCCCAGACTTCCCTCTCCCCAGCCACTTGGAGCAGCTCCTCTGGGGGAATCCCAAGGCGTTCCCAGGCCAGCCGAGAAACATAGTCCCTCCAGCGTGTCCTGGGTCTTCCTCTGGGTCTCCTCCCGGTGGGACATGCCCGGAACACCTCACCAGGGAGGCGTCCAGGAGGCATCCTAACCAGATGCCCGAGCCACCTCAACTGGCTCCTCTCGATGTGGAGAAGCAGCGGCTCTACTCCGAGTCCCTCCCGGATGACTGAGCTTCTCACCCTATCTCTAAGGGAGAGTCCAGCCACCCTGCGGAGAAAACTCATTTCAGCCGCTTGTATCCGAGATCTTGTTCTTTCGGTCATAACCCAAAGCTCATGACCATAGATGAGGGTGGGAACGTAGATCGATCGGTAAATTGAGAGCTTTGCCTTTTGACTCAGCTCTCTCTTCACCACGACAGACCGGTACAGCGCCCGCTTCACTGCGGACGCTGCACCTATCCGCCTATCGATCTCACGCTCCAGTTTTCCCTCATTCGTGAACAAGATCCCGAGATACTTAAACTCCTCCACTTGGGGCAGGACCTCCTCCCCGACCCGGAGAGGGCATGCTACCCTTTTCCGGCTCAAGACCATGGCCTCGGATTTGGAGGAACTGATCCTCATCCCGGCCGCATCGCATTCAGCTGCAAACCGCTCCAGTGAAAGCTGTAGATCACGAGCTGATGAAGCCAATAGGACCACATCATCTGCAAAAAACAGAGAAGCGATTCTAAGGCCACCAAAACGGATCCTCTCAACACCTTGGCTGCGCCTAGAAATTCTGTCCATAAAAGTTATAAACAGAATCGGTGACAAAGGGCAACCTTGGCGGAGTCCAACTCTCACCGGAAACGAGCCTGACTTACTGCCGGCAATGCGGACCAAGCTCTGACACCGGTCGTACAGGGACCTAACAGCCCATATCAATGGGCCTGGTACCCCATACTCCCGGAGTACCCGCCACAGAACCCCCCGAGGGACGCGGTCGAATGCCTTTTCCAAGTCTACAAAGCACATGTAAACTGGTTGGGCAAACTCCCACGCACCCTCCAGGACCCTGTTGAGGGTGTAGAGCTGGTCTAGTGTTCCACGACCAGGACGAAAACCACACTGCTCCTCCTGAATCCGAGGTTCGACTATCCGACGGACCCTCCTCTCCAGAACCCCTGAATAGACCTTACCAGGGAGGCTTAATAGTGTGATCCCTCTATAGTTTTTCTAACAACCAGAGGGAAATTGTCCGCCTCTGTGTTATCAGTTCCATCACTTGACAGTAACATCATTGTAGCTGCACCAATACTGTCATCAGGCACCCTGCAGACAAAGCATTGAGAGTTAACACCACAATCACTGTCTACAAATTCAAACTGTTCCATCAGGTCATCTCTCATAGACAGCAAACTATCACTCTCTGCTGCTGATTCAGCTAAAGGTTCCACAACATCCAGCAGCCCACTCACAACTTCCTGTGAACATGATGAAAAAGTATACAGAGGAGCAGGATGGACAGTCAGGCTTGGCTCCTCTGCTACAGTGATCTCTAGGACGTCTCCTGATTCAGAGGAAAACAAAAAACAGTCACTCAGATCAATGTCATCATCATCATCATTTCTGCATTGCATGTCCACCAGTGGTGACACCTCTGGAGTGACCAAATCCACAGTTAAGTCTTTCTCAAGTTCTTCACTTTTCTCAAGTTTTTCACTTTTCTCATTTTTCACTTTTCTCAAGTTTTTCACTTTTCTCAAGTTTTTCACTTTTCTCAAGTTTTTCACTTTTCTCAGGGTTCTCAAGTTTAGGTTCAGTGTTCTCAGCAACAAAAATACTAGAGCAAAGTCCCAACTCAGCTTCTCCAGAACTCCACAGTGGGCGAATCCTCACTTCACACAACGGGACATGTTCAACACCTAGCTCTAACTCTCTCTGATAATTCTTATTTTGCAATTCTAATTTTCGTTGCTTAAACTTAATCTCCATCTCTCTCAGAGCAGTTTGTTGCTCTAACTCTGCTTTCCTCACCACTGCTTCAGCCTTAGCTTTTCTGGCATCGAATTCCCTTCGACGTATTTTTAACTCCAATTCCTTTAAACGAATCTCAGCATCGAACCCCATCGTTTCAGAAAAACTGTGTTAAACAGCTCACCACCAAAGACCTACACTTAGACTACTTTAACGTCCGAGCAACCCCTGAACGTTCAAAAAGAGCCAGCTGACAACGAACACACAATTCGCACCACAAAGTCAGCTCAAAAATGCAAAAAAACAGCTCCAAAAATAGCACATGAGACGAGCTCCCATTATAATTTACCAAAAAAAATGGGGAGGAAAAAAAATAGCTCATTAGTCAATTAGTCCAATCCCGGACGAGCCCCCATTATATGTTACGACACGAAGGCACGTAGCACACAAGGACACCAGACACAGAAAGGATCTTAAAAAAAACAATGTTTATTTCAGGCTCTCTGGAGTCTGTGTCCTAAAAAAAAGGTGATTAAAGAAAAATGCTGCACTTCTCAAAAACCAGCTTCTTTAATACAAAAAAAACTCAAAGTCCAGCAGGACACTCACGGCTCTTGGTTTTCATCACCCAGCTCCTCACGACCGCAGGTCTCCACATCAGAGGGATTCAGCTTCCTCTTCTTAACACACAGCAGCAGGTCACAATGGAAGGTTTCAACTTCCTCTTCTTCACACATGCAGCAGGTCATCACAACAGCTTCCTCTTCTTCACACATGCAGCAGGTCACTCTTCAGCTTCTTAGACAGCAGCAGGTCTTCACAACGGAAGGTTTCAGCTTCCTTTTCTTCACGGCTCATCAAACGGCCTCCTCAAGTGGGTTAAACCACAACATCAAACGGCCACCTCAAATGGCTCCAAACGGCTCACAAACGGCCTCCTCAAATGGCTCCAAACAGCTCATCAAACGGCCACCTCAAATGGCTCCAAACGGCTCGTCAAACGGCCTCCTCATGTGGTTTCAACCACATCATCAAACAGCCTCCTATGGCTTCATGGCTCCTCTTCACACTGCTGCTGCTGCTTTTGCTGCTGTTGCTGCTACAGACCTCTGTTCAGCTTCTGCTGCTGCTGCTTCATCATCAGGTCTGCTGTTTCTTCATCAGGCCTGATGCTCCTTCATCCCAGACTGCTGCAACTACTTGGATTAGCTGCTCATTCATCAGCGTCTGGTTCTGGGGCTGTTGGAACCTCAGCTCCTCATGCAGCAAGGATCTCTTCCTGCTGCCACTCTCACTTGGAACTCCTCTGCTTGCTTGAACCTCCACTTAGACCTAATATAGGAAGAGAGAGAGCAACTACCTCTACCTACAGCTAATGAGCACCTGCTGCAATCAATTAAGTCTCATACAGCCCTTGCACAACCTCTAAAGAGCTCATGCCTCTGCTCAAAATATTTAAACAAAACCTCAAAACCTTTAAACAATTTTGTTCCCTTACTAAAATAAATTACATGCCTGGGGCATGTAACAACAACCACAGACCACCGAGCTACCACAGCCCTCTGTGTGGAGCAGAGAGCTGCTATCTGGGGCATTCGGGGGAGCAGATGGTGGGGGTGAAGGGTCTTGCTGAAGGGCCCAGAGTGGGGCGAATGACGGTGGAGGCAGGTGTGGGTGCCCCACCTATCCCACCCACATTTTTGGTGTTGTTGGTACCAGGAGTTCAACTGGCGATCTTCTCACAGGCCCACCTTCTCTAACCTCTGTGCTACCACCCCCTAATATTTCCCAAGAGCCTACAACTCAAAATTTCTGTCAGCGGGCACTGGGCAGGAAAGATCCTACAAGGCACAGGTCCAGCTGCTGAATGAATGGGTGAGACAGACCAGTTTCACCATTGATGCCAAAGAAGAACGCATTCAACAAAAACTATCAGCACGACTAGATCAGACCACATTTCAGCAGGTGATGGATTTCACAGACAAAGTACACTTAGCACAACATGCCAAGTTCAAGACTCAACAAAAAAATTTTTTTAATTGACTGGCAACTCATCAAGCCCATAATAATAATAATAATAATTTGTCACATTTGTCATCTGTGTATGTTCCCATACTTGACAGACGAAATTGGTCTTCTGCATTTAACCCAACCACCACCAGGTGGTGCAGTGAGCAGCTGTAGTCAGCGCTCGGGGAGCTGGGGAAATAGATGTGCACTCAGACACCCCAAGGTGTGTGCCGTGGCCGGGGTTCGAACCTGGGTCCTTCGGATAACAAGTCCGATTCTCTGCCACTACACCATCTTGGCCCCATCTCAGTCCTATAAACACACTCAATGGTGGACAACACACCTGAAAACAGTCACATGCCAGGGAGACAGAGAAGTACAGGGTAAGTAAAGAAGTTGTCCAACAGACAGCTCACCCAGCCGGAGAAAGAGATCCTTGCCAGTGGACTAAACTTTGTGGTTGCTCCGAGAAGAATGTCTCTGGTGGAGATGATCACAGCCACAGAATCAGCCATCCACAACAACAAAATGTCAGCGTTTGAAGCAGAGCAATCTGGGAACAAAGTTTCAGCCTGCCTCAGCAGTACCAAACTACCACCTTCTAACATCAGCAGAGAGGAGAGGGATTATGAACCAGAAAGACTACCATGAGAAAGTTATGACACTCCTTTTCGTGACTTAACCACTCATGAGTCGCTGAAAAGAGAGCCTTGACGTCCTTTTCAGGGAGACCACCAAGTCATTGGTTCATGTTGATGACACCTGGGTTAAAATTAAACCTCAGGAAGTCCAACATTTTACTGATCACATCAACTCTGTGGATAAATATATCAAGTTCACACGAGAAGATGTAAAAAATGGCAGGTTGGCTTTCTTGGACTGTGAGGTCTCAGTTTCTGATAGAGGACATTTGCAAACTGAGGTGTACCGCAAACCCACACACAGACCAGTATTTACAGTTTGACTCCCATCACCCTCTGGAGCACAAGTTAGGAGTCATCAGGACTCTGTACCACAGAGCAGACAGCGTCCCCACTAACTCAGGAGCCAGACAGAAGGAGAAATCACACACAAGACAGGCTCTAGAGAAATGTGGATATCCTAACTGGGCCTTCCTGAAAGCAGAGAAGAAACCCAAACAGGACTCCAGCCAACCATCAGGTGAAAAGAAGGAACCCAGACCCAGACCAGTGGTCATTCCGTATGTTGCGGGAGTTTCAGAGACATTGAGACGTTTATTTTCTAAACACAACGTCCCAGTGGCTTTTAAACCCCAAAATACATTACGGCAAAGACTGGTTCATCCCAAAGATCCAGTCCCCCGGCACAAACAGAGTAATATTGTGTATGCTGTTCAGTGTCAGGAGGGCTGTGATCAGTTTTCATTATATTATTATTAGTAGTAGTAGTAGCAGGAGGAGTAGGAGTATTATAGCTGATGACATTGTGCTGTAGGCTGCTGTAGATCAAACTGTACTTTTTTTATTTCTTCTTATGGCTGCTCCCTTCTTCAGGGGTAAACAAAGTGAACAAACTCACACAAAGACTTGGCTTTTTTTTTTTACACTGGATGCCCTTCCTGATGCAACTACAGACCACCGAGCTACCACAGCCCTCTGTGTGGAGCAGAGAGCTGCCATGTAGGCCTGGAGGGCAGGTGATGGGGGTTAAGGGCCTTGCTCAGAGTCCCAGAGTAAGGCAAATGAGGGTGGAGGCAGGTGTGGAAAACTGTACATAAATATGTAAAAAATGAAAAATATAAGGTTCATAGTTCTTTATTGTCGTTCGCGTCACATGTGGTACATGAGGTGGAAGAAAATTGTGTACGCAGGGTCACATCCAACAACAGCAAAAATATAAATTGTAAACAGTATTAAGAATAAGAAGAATTAAGGGGCGGCCGTGGCGTAGTGGTAATGGCAGTCGTCCCCCGATCGGAAGGTTGGCGGTTCGAATCCCGGTTCCCCACACCATGTGTCGTTGTGTCCTTGGGCAAGACACTTAACCCCGAGTTGCTCCCGGTAGGACTGGAAAGCACCTTGCATGGTAGTCTGCCGCTACCGGTGTATGAATGTGTGTAGCATTCAATGTGTGTAGCACTTTGAGATTTTCACTAATGAAAAGTGCGTTATAAATTGAATTCATTATTATTATTATTATTATTATTATCTGAGATTTAAATTCAGAAATAAACTAAACACTAACAGTGCAAAACAATACAACGATCAACAGCAGCACCAACATGAGTCTGTGTGAGTAGATGAGTACAAATGAACACTACAGAATGAAATAATCAGCAGCATGAGATCAGCAGCATGGATAGTCAGCAGCACATATCAGCCATCAACGTGGCATTACAGGGATTTTTTTTAAAAGAAGCATAAGAAGCGTTTGATTATACTAAACATTGTAATGGAAAACTAAATTTTAAAGTATCTACGACATGCATCGCTATAAAATCTTTGAGTCTAGAGTTGTTTTATGATGGTAGCAATCCACATCAGTCTTGGACTAGCCATTAGCTCTTCAGTCCAGTCAGAACTGAACTTTACCTTAAAAACTTAGGTCTTTGAAGAGTCATGTACAAGTAAGATATTTATTACTTTTAATCTTTTCACACAACACCACTTCAAACACCTGAATCATGCCTTTAAAGCCATCTCAGCATGTAAATTCAAAAAATGTAACACCCATCGGTAGGTACGGAAACAAGCTAAATCACTTTTGTTTGATTATTTGTCTGTTTACTTTACATTGTAAAGTTTTGTTTACTGTGAAGTCATGTATATAAATGTTAGCACCTGCTGGAACTGACAGCCTATATTTAATCTGCATGTAGAGCCTGCTTAGTGCTTAGCTGAGGAACTATAGGGTTTTGGAAACTGTAAATTGGTCAAAGTCAAAGTCAACTTTATTGTCAGAACTGCATTATGTACAGGACATACACAGGATTGAAATTGTGTTTCTCTCAGTCCCTCGNTCCTATCATCAACTCATTAATTAAATAAGCCACACAAAGAATGTGAGAAGATGTTTTCAATCCAGGTTTACTTCTTGTTTGGGGTGCAGCAATGAAAACAGGCTTAAAAACGGTGTTATGCGAAGTTCTGGTCACAAGGTCTGCCCACAGACGAAGATTTAGACACCCCTTATCAGACAGAGGCGAGGTCAAGACGAACTCTGCTTCACAGCTCACGGTTCTTGAAGAAGTCAGAAGTTATCAGACTCCTCTCTGAGCAGACAAAAAGACTCTTGACTTCACACAAATGGTTCTATATTCATTTTTTTTAATAATAATCATTCTTTATTCATTTCATATCCTAAAAACTAATTAATTATATATTTACAACTATTATATTTACAACTATTATATTTACAACAACAACAACAAAAAGAAAAGAAAAGAAAACCAATACAATGAAATGAAAGGTAGCAGAGAGAAGAAAATAATTCTTATAATATCTGCCCCTTTTTTCTCATAAATAAAATTCAAACAATAACATTCTTCAGTTAGTAAAACAATAAAACAAAAAATAAAATCCTTCTAGAACAACAATTCATATGAGTACACATTATACAGTTTCATATTTTTTTAAGCAATCCAAACTTTATTAATTTCTTAAACATGTGCATTGACTTGGCACTGTTAATATCATTGTACAGATTATTCCACAATCTCACTCTTTGTATCGAGGTACATCGTTCTTTCAAACAGGTTCTAAATTTAGTTGTTATGAACATCTCCGTCCCCTTAAGATTATAGCAGCTTTCTCTCTTTGTAATTTAACATTAGAACGTGAAAACATCCATGACCTTTACATGAAGTCCAACAACTATGGATGAGAATTTTAAATGCCCATGATCCATGTGTTTGTTAGCAGAGAGTTCTTTTCTCTCTCAGAGAGAGCTGAATGCTGAGCTGATTTGATCCTGCATGTGCAGCTGTGTGGCCGAGATCATCAGTGTCTACCTGTGCCAAGAGCTGATAAGCATATAAAAACAATTCTCGCACACTTCCTGGGGCAGATTCTCGTGACCGAGCTCCATGCATGTAGAACTTCTGTACATCTGTGCAACATGTGTGAATCTGCCCTTGCAAGCAAAGCCGATTAAAAATCTTCTTGTGTCCTCAAATGTGGCTTATTTGAGTAAGTAAGATGAATAGGATATTTTTATCCATCAGTTTTTAGTTGACAAAACATCTGGAATGAAGGGGCAGGCTGCCCGGACTTTTGTTCCACAAAGCCATGTTGTTGTGTTGTGGATGGAGTTTGTGGTTTAGCATTATTGTCTTGCTAAAATATGCAAGACATCCAAGAGGAAAAGTCATTTGAAAGTATTCCATGCCATTTTATTTACAGAGAACTTAAAAGCAGTGATAAGGCCAACCAAAGTGCTGTACAAACAGATTTAAAAAAACAGGCAACACATAAGCAACATACAAAATGAAGTAAGCAAACTGAATACTGTATAGACATAAAATTGTTGCAGATAATAAATATAACGACCAAACACAGATCATCAGGTGATGAAAGCAACAGAATAGTAGTGCGTATTTAAACGGGATTCGAAAACTGAGAGGGAGGGGCCTGTCTGACAAGCAGAGGTAACTCGTTCCAAAGTCTTGGACCTGCTACAGAGAAGGTCCTGTCGCCTCTGCATTTAAGACGAGTTCCTGGAACTGTGAGGAGCAATTGGTCAACTGACCTCAGAGAACGTGATGGAGCATGCGCTGTAGCAAATCAGAGAGTGGGGTGAGACTGTTCAGTGATTTGTAGACATACAGGAGAATTTTGAACTGGGTTCGAAGATGAACCGGTAGTCAGTGCAGGGAGGCCAAGACTGGTGTAATGTGCTCTTTTTTGCCTGTACTGGTTAAAAGAAAATCGTGTAAATAACTCGTGCCAAAGGCACTAATTCACCCCAAATCATCAGAGGGGCAAGCTACAGAACTTTATACTGATAGCAGGTTGGATGGTTGGAAGTCTCCCTGAAGCCATGCAGCGATGTCCAGAACAGAAGCAGACTGGTTTTTAATGGAGTGGCCTGTCAGAGCCCAGAGATCAAAACCATCCATTATTAAACTTTCAGTCTCGTCTTTGGAGCTCAAAGATTTCTACAGATCGTTCTAACCTTTTGATGTTAATATGAAGTGTACATCAGTTTGACCAAATTCCCTTTTAAGTAACATTCTGAAAATATTCTGTTCCTCTATTTTTTGCCTCTCTTATGATTGTCTATTGTTGTCGTTGTTGTCACCGCTCTTTGTTGAAATCAGGTCTCTCTTGTAAATGACTCCTCGGGGCTCAATGGGATTAACCTGCCTAAATAAAGGTTGAATGAATGAAAATTGTCAGGACATGGACTTATTCCTTTCTTTAGTCTTTTGAAAAATGTTAAACACTTCCAGTGCCAGACTGAGGTGAACTGATGGGTGGAGGTTTCAGAGGTGGTGTTGCTGACAGACTGAGGTGAACCTGAGCTGCGGAGGAGAGACCAGCTCCTCTGCGGTGGATTAGAGTCTCCCTGCTGGCTGTGTTTTGTTTGTTTACCTCGTGTGGTTTTGTTCAGTCTTGTTGTCTTCATATCGTTGTTTGGGATGCTTTGATGAAAAAAGTTGCACATCTGCACCGTCTTTCCTTTCATCACTCTGCTGCTCCTGTTCTTTCATTATGTTCTCTTTTATCTCTCTGTTCTCTCTGTTGAGAGGAGTCCTGTACCAGAGGAAGGAAATCAACATTAGGATTTATGGGCCTCTGCAGCTCAGTTTAATAAAGTTGTCTGAGCGAAATGACCCGGAAGCATCCAAGCAGAGCTCCAGGTGTCGCAAAGAGAATGAGTTGGAAAAGGAGCCGAGGAACAGGTTTCACATGAAAGGATGGAAAATGAGGCATAAAGGGAGAGTCACTTTATTGAGTTAAAGGAAACCAAAGGTGCTCGAACTGCAAGAAACTAAAAGGTTTCAAATTAAACCTGCAGGTCAGTTTGTCTTGCCACCAAAAGACATTGTTATGCCTGATGACAAAAGCTGATAAACTTGTTCTTTGTCAGTACATTTACTACACCTGCTGCCCCCACTGAGAGTCTGGCTCAGGTGGATTCTACATGCGAGTTGTCACACCCGCCCTGATGAAATAATTTAAACTCTTTGGAGATGTCTGATGTCTCTGTATCATGGAAATGGTTTTATTTCAACAAAACCTGTTCAAAGTCACATGGTGTCTAAAATATTATGTGCTATGTGCAGAATCACGTGCATGTGAGGCAACGTGTGTGCATGATCCTGGAGGGATCATTGGTCCTGGAGGGTCCTGGAGAACCCCCATGCCCTGCTGAGACGCACACGGCAGAATACGTCATGGATCTGACGTGCCTTTCCGTATTGTCTCAGGAGGACGCTGAAGATGTTTATATAATTGGAACCATGATGGTTTCTGCTTTTTGGCACCGGTGGTTTCCGATGTTATCGACCAATAAAGAAGATGGCGGCAGCAGTTTCGGCCATGGCAAAGCTGCCGACCCTGTGTTTGGTTCGTGCTTCGAGCACTCAAAATCAGCTGTTTTATTAGCTAAACCGTAAGATGGACGTGATTTGTGAGAATCACAGTCCACTTGCAGCTTCTGGGACTCGCCAGCATGTTGGGAGACGACCTCAAGGGTGCTCATGAACACGGACCAGTGGAGTGCTCACAAATCTGACCATTTTGGATTAAAAGTACCAGCAGAACTCAAGGCTGATGAGAATAAACAGTCTGCCTGGAAAAAAAATCAACAGTTGTGGCTTATCTGATTCTGACTCCCCCGTTTGGCCTCGAAGCAGGCCGACGTAAATTTTTTCCTGGGACATGTATAAACTAAGAAATTCCTGTCCATCACAACCCCCTACCACCACCACGAGAACTTCTGTGAAGGCTTATCAGAGCTGCACCTACTGACACCAACATCTCATCAGGACTATGGTCTATCTGGAAGTGCTTCACAAACAAATCCCACCGTCTTGTCATCAAATACATAATGTGATGATAAAACGTGTCATGGTATCCAAGCTGTGAAGAGATCTTTTTTGTAATACCACTATCCTCATGGCCTTTTCCCCTTTTCCTACCTAAAAAAACAAGGGGCCATGCTCGTAAGAGCAACAGCAATGTGCACTCCGCCCATCTTTTGGACGACTGTATGAACATAATCTCACTGCATTTCAGTACAATGATAATAATGTTTATTCTGATTCTGATGTCAACGAGTAATCATCTAGTGGCCGGGGTGGTCTGTTGTGAGTTTATCTGTGAATCAGAAATAAGAAATGAGCTTCACCGAATGACAGAGAGGAAATTACGCTTCATTAAAGCTGAACAAAGACCCTGATAGTGTCAATGCCTGTGTGCCACACATAAAAGTCTGTTTGTGCACCTTTTTTGCCATAAAATGCCACAGAAGGGGAATCTTTTGTTTGTTTAATGTCCCTGCAGAGCTTTGGCTCTATTTATACTTTCAATAAAGTGCATCACATCATGTGTGCAGAAGCTCACAGGCTGCTGTTTGGGATATTCCTTCAGGATTGTTGCATTATTAAACGTTTCTCTCTGTGCACAAACACACACAACTCTTTTGTTCCTCTCCTTTCTTATCAGCAGATTTAAAAAAAAATCTTTTAAACATTAAAAAAAGATTTAACATAGGAAGCAGGATTATCATTCGGTCAGTTAAACTTTGCTTTCACTTTAAGTTCTTTGTGTTTTTAATTTACTTCATTCTTTTTCTGAACATGCATCTTATGGATTCGCATTCTTTCTCATTTTTTAAAATAAAAATCCTCACAATTACAGGTAGTCCCCGATTTACGAGCGCTCTGATCTACGAGGTTCCAGACTTACGAGCTGGCGAATTTTTGGAAAAAACGCAAAAAATACTGAGTTTTCATGTGTTTTTTCACCACAGTTCGTTAGCTAAACATGTGGACACACGTTTCCGATCATTTTTATGCACTCATAAGCAGTTTTTTGATGAAAAACGAGTGTTTGTAGTCGCGCTAGCGAAACCGTTCCAATTTACGAGCGAAATTCCGGACTTACGAGAGACATGGCAACCGTTCCGAAATACGAGATTTCCGGTTTACGAGCGCCTCGTTGTAACGGATCTCGCTCGTAAATCGGGGACTACCTGATGTGTAGTTCATCAGATATGCTTTTTTTTAACACAGTTTATAGTTTTCCTGTTTCCCATCATCCTCATTTTCCTTCTCTCCTCTCTTCAGGTGGAAGATAAACCCACAGAGCGATGATCTGTAGCTAAGCAGTTATAGCTGATCCTTTAAAAGCTGCACTACAGAGAGGAGTGTTTACATGGCCTCAAGCTAATGTGCTGCGCTGCTGGGAAATTCATTAGTTGACCCAAGTCTCAGAACTTTTCTGCTTTCTCCTGCTTCTCCTCCGTCTCTCCTCACTATGCTGTCAATTCTTCTATTTCTATGGCATCCAATATCAATATTTGGACATGTTTTAGTTGTTAAAAAGATGGATGGATGATGGATGGATGGATGGATGGATGGATGGATGGATGGATGGATGGATGGATGGATGGTTTTTATCTAGGATTATTCATGATTATCTAAATGATCAAACTTGTTTGACAGCTTCCAGTCTTCCCAGAGTTTCTGTTGTGAATGACTCTCAGCTACTACCACGTCACCTTTAGGCTCTGTATCTAAATAACTGATCAAATTATAGACATTTAAATGGTCCAGTGGGCTGTGGCAGCCATCTTTAGTTCGTTTGGCTTCTAATTTTATTCTACTGTAAATCTACAGCTCAGAGTGAATGTTGGAGCGGAAAACACAAAGAGGCTTTTATTTTAACTCTAATACACATTCAGAAGGTTATAAAGGCATGTATCAACCAACCATCCATACATCCATATTCCATCATTCACCCATCATCATTCATCCAATCTTAAACCATTATTAATTCATCATTCATCCCATATTAATCCATTATCCATCCATCATTCATCCATCATTCATCCCATATTCATCCATTATTCATCCATCATTCATCCATCATTCATCCCATATTCATTCATCCATCATTCATCCATCATTCATTCAATATTAAACTATTATTAATTCATCATTCATCCCATATTAATCCATTATCCATCCATCATTCATCCATCATTCATCCCATATTCATTCATCCATCATTCATCCATCATTCATCCAATATTAATCCATTACTATTCCATCATTCACCCATCATCGTTCATCCAATTTTAAACCATTATTAATTAATCATTCATCCCATATTAATCCATTATCCATCCATCATTCATCCATCATTCACCCATCATTATTCATCCAATATTAAACCATTATTAATTCATCATTCATTCATCCATCATCCATCCATCCATCATTCATCCATCATACATCCATCATACATACATCATTCATCCAATCATCCATCCATCATTTATCCAATATAATCTATTATAAATCCATCATTCATCCAATGTTAAACTATTGTTAATCCATCATTCATCCCATATTAATCCATTATTCATGTTTCTTGAAATTGCGAAGTCAGAGCGCTGAAGAAAAATATAAAAAGTATAAAAATAAATTAGTAGGGATTATAAGGAAACATAAGAAAGAATATTATAGTAAATTATTAGATAAAAGTAATGGTGATATGAAAGCAACATGGCGAGTAATGAATAGTGTCCTGAAGAATCATAAAACAAAAACTGGTATTTCAAAATATTTTGTAAAAGACAACGATGAAATTCATGATGAAAATGAAATTGTAAATGGATTTAATCAATATTTTGTGAATGTTGGATCAAGCCTTGCAGCTAAAATACCAAAAGTAGATAATAATGTGATCCATTCAATTACAGGTTGTGCAAATAGTATTTTTCTAAATGGAACTAACAAAGAGGAAATAATGAATGTAGTAAAACATCTTACAGACAAGAGATCAAAAGACTGGGTGGACATGGATATGATGTTTGTAAGGACATAATGAGCCATGTTATTGAGCCGTTCACATACATATGTAACTTATCATTTTCAACAGGAATATTTCCAGATAATATGAAAGTAGCTAAGGTCGTTCCTCTTTTTAAAAATGGTGATAAATGTGTGTTCAACAATTATAGACCTATATCCTTGTTACCACAGTTTTCAAAAATTCTTGAAAAACTATTTGTAAACAGACTAGATCAATTTATAGATAAACAAAATATTCTAAGCAACAGTCAGTATGGGTTTAGATCAAAAAACTCTACATCAATGGCTCTCATGGAATTAATGGAACAAATAACTACTGCTGTCGATCAAAAACAATATTGTATCAGTATTTTTGTTGATTTAAAAAAAGCATTCGATACTATTGATCACACCATTCTCCTTGAAAAACTGAACAAATATGGTATTAGAGGACCAGCATTACAGTGGGTATCTAGCTACTTAAAAGATAGGAAACAATTTGTACAAATAAATGATGTAAGATCTGACCTCTGTAATATCACATGTGGAGTTCCCCAAGGCTCTGTACTTGGACCAAAGCTATTTATTTTATATGTGAATGACTTGGTAAATGTGTCAGGACTCCTTAAATGTGTACTTTTTGCTGATGATACCACATTTTTCTGTTTAGGTGAAGATATAGAACAAATGTTGGAATTGATAAAGACAGAATTTGTCAAGATACAAACTTGGTTTAAAATAAATAAATTATCATTAAATCTAGAAAAAACTAATTACATGATATTCAGTAATAAAAAGAAAACTGTTGATGTTCCACTCAAAATTGAGGGTGTTGAGATTTGTAGAGTGAGTGAGGTGAAGTTTTTGGGTGTTATCATTGATGACAAACTGACATGGAAACAACACATAAATTCTGTAAGAATAAAAATAGCTAAATCGATTGCAGTACTATACAAGGTCAGAGACCTATTGAATGATAAAGCTCTGTATTTGTTGTATAACACAATCATTGTTCCACACTTAATCTATTGTATTGATGTTTGGGGGAATGCGTGTAAAACAATCACAAAGCCTATTTTTGTATTACAGAAAAGAGCTGTAAGAATTATCACTAGAAAACATTACTGTCATCCATCAAGTACATTATTTTATCAACTGAAGTTATTGAAGTTCCATGATTTGGTAGACTATAATATTTTATCAGTTATGTATAGGGCTCAAAATAATGCATTACCTTTAAATATCCAAATGCATTTTGTTAAAAGACAAAGTTGGGGACAGAGATGTTTGTAAAACCACAATTCAGAACTAGTTTGAAGGGACGTTCTACCTCAATCCAGGGAATTAGATTATGGAATGGCTTGGAGAATGTAGTTAAAAATGCCAAGTCAATGTTTACATTTAAGAAAATGATCAAAACGAATGTGTTAAAAAATATATGAAATAGCGTAATGTGTATTGTATTAGTTAGAAAATTAGAAAGAGTTAGTCATTTTGTACTGTTGGTTGAAGATTATTATTGTTTAATCTGATTGTTGGAAAAAAGGGGCAGATATAATAAGATTTATTCTTCTTTCTGCTACCTTTCATTTTTTTATATTTTGTACATTATCATTTATGGGATTGTCTTGTATTGTTTCTTTTGTAAAAAAAATGAACAAATTTAATAAACATAAACATAAACATTATTAATCCATCATTCATCCATCATCCATCCATCATCCATCCATCCATCATTCATCCATCCATCATTCATCCAATCATCCATTCATCATTCATCCAATACAATCTATTATTAATCCATCATTCATCCCATATTAAACCATTATTAATCTATCATTCATCCAATCATCCATACATCATTCAATCAATATAATCTATTATTAATCCATCATTCATCCAATATAATCTATTATTAATCCATCATTCATCCAATATTAAACTATTATTAATCCATCATTCATCCAATATTAAATTATTATTAATCCATCATTCATCCAATATTAAACCATTATTAATCCATCATTCATCCAATATAATTTATTATTAATCCATCATTCATCCAATCATCATTTAACCAATATAATCTATTATTAATCCATCATTCATCCAATATAATCTATTATTAATCCATCATTCATCCAAAATAATCTATTATTAATCCATCATTCATCCAATATTAAACATTATTAATCCATCATTCATCCAATCATCCACCCATCATTCATCCAATATTAATCTATAATTAATCCATCATTCATCCAATATTAAACTATAATTAATCCATCATTCATCCAATATTAAACTATAATTAATCCATTATTAATCCATCATTAATCCATCATTCATTTGTCATCCATCCATCTACCCATCTTCCATCTATTTATCTTCCATCATCCATTCATCCATCATCTACCCATCCATCATCCTCCTTCCATCCTCCTTCCATCCATCCGTCCATCCATCCATCCATGATATTTACTCATCCTGATCTTCTGGATGTTATATTAAAAAGGTTGATTTTTCTTTTGTTGGCTCAGGTTCTGTGTAATCGCTGGCTTCTGGATTGTCTGATCGTTAAACGAATGAGCGGCTTCGTTCCCATGTCAGGCCTGGAGGGGTCGAAACAGAAAGGCTGGTTTCACGCTGTGCTTAAATCACTTCCCGGAGTTTCCTTTCCACTTCGTTTTTCACATCTGAATGTGTTAGATGTGAGGATGTTTGGAGAGGAAGTGTTTAAAGGTGGCTGTTAACACTGAGCTGCAGAGGAGGAAATCTGGAAATCAGGCTCGGCTCACCGGGGACGGGCCTCACCGACGGCTTGAGAGCCGGCTTGATTCTTTGAAAGACTGCGCTCGTTTGCTGGCATCAGTTTCCTCAACCTGAGAAATGAATTATGAATCAGTCGAGAAAATGGAGAGTCTAAAGGGTTGAGGGTGCAGCCAGGCAGGCGTTCAAACTTTAACAAAGACATATTCATCATAACTCACAGCATCGTGCAAAAATCATCCTAAACTGGATGCAGGCTGAGAAATCCACAAGATGTGACTGAGGTTTTTTTAATACGTCGCTGCAGGTGTCAAACAGAAAACTCCCTGCTGAGCTTCAGCTTGTTCAGTATTTTGCATTCTGTGCAATTTAATTATGTTTTAATTTATTTCACAAAACATGCGGGATATTTTGTGATATTTGTTATAGTTTGATTTGCTTTTTTAGGTTAAGATTTCTGGGTATTCTCCTTAATTATTTAAATGTATTAATAATTTTAACTCATTTTTAAGTGTCTGTGATATCAAGTTGCCAAAATAAATATGAATGCATTTTTGGAAATATAACTTTATTACCATATAGCAAAACAACTTTCATGCCACTGAGATGAACAGCTGTTGAGGTAACAGGAAGTGATGTCACAGAGGACGTCTCTTGGTGAACATCTGTAGAGAAGAATCTGATGTTTCTTTACATTATTTGGAGTCACGATCAGAGACAAAGAGTCAGAGTTCAAATAAATTTAAACTCTGACTCCTCATTTGACCCCTTTAGTGTCACTTGTTTCACTTCGGCTGCTCCAAGTTTAATTTTTTTTTTTGTCATTCAATTAAATTCAAAAATAATTTATTAATTCCAAAGGGAAAATAAGTGTTGTCATAGTTCATCATCCTGGTTTCATTCAAGAGTTGTTATAGATGTTGATAGGTGTGGGCAGGAAGGATCTCCTGCAGCTAATCTGAAGTATCTGGCCACAGATACCTATCCGTCCACCCGGATCCAGCTTTCTGTCAGTTCAAGACACTTTGGTCATCATCTTGTGCAAACCAGCAAACAATGGTGGGCCTTCTCATTCCCCAGTCTGATGTGGAGATGAGACACTGAGATTTTGTTTAAGAGCCACACATCCAGCTTGTTTTTGTTCTTTTCTGTTAGTTTTCATATAGGATAGACATTTTTCAAAAATCTTGGCTGACTTAAAGTTTCTTCCAGACTCCCACCACCTCTGAAGCTCCAACCATGGCATGGCCTCCATCACAGCTGGGTGGGTTTAGAGAGAAGATGT
>JBBPBX010003379.1:18458-76437 GCA_038048925.1 Garcialebias charrua
TTGTGATGTGACAAAAGGAGTGAGATTCCTGGTTGTGGAGAAACTGTTCAATTATTCTGCTAAGTGAGACTTTTCATGCATCTTCACTTTGTTTTAAAGTCAGAAGTGAGATCTGAGAGTTCAATAGTACAGAGATGTCAGAGCAGATCAATGTTCCCACCCCCACCCCCCATTGTAAGGAGAAGTCTTCAGGATGTTTATTACAGCCTGGACTTCCAAAAATTGACTTTATTAATTAGACACCTCCTGCTTTTGATACAAAACTATTAAAACCAACATCAGCAGTGTTTATTCTGATGTATTTCTGAAAAACGGCAGCAGTAGATGAATGTTTGACTCCCCCACAATAAGAACTTTCATCTCCAATCAAAGTCTGGAGCTTTTCATGTCGTTAAGCTGCATTTAGGTGAGAAATGAAGCTTTTTAAGTCAGAAACTTACTGGGTTGAAGATTTTCTTCAGAGGAAAATATATTTTGATAGAAAAAAGAATATTAATAAATTTGCATACACTGTATTATTGTTTTGGAAACAAAAATAAAACAATATTTTTATTTTATAAAGTAGAAAAACTGCATTTTCTGCAATAAAAAAGCAGAGTGAATATTGAGTGTTGAATAAGCTGAAGAAGCAGAAACTGAAATGTTAAAGCTAAAAAAAAAGGCTAAACCCTAAATCCAGCTAAATGCAACAATGAGTTAGCCAAAAATGTCAAAAAGCTATCTGGAAGCTAAATATATGAAAGGCCAGCTTGAAGCTAAAAGTAGCAGAACAGTAGCTAAAAGCTTTTACTTTAAAGATGAAGAAGGGGCCTCCTCCTGTTGAAGGCTGGCACTCAGGGTGTTGGGCTGTACAAAAACCCCGCCCACTTATCCTCCCAACACAACAAGCTGTCAATCAAAGAGTAACACTTTCTTAAAGCCTCATAACTAATTAAAACTGTGCAAACCTGCATATTTGAACCAGCAGCAGCAAGATGAGTTAAATCAACAAAAAATAATAATTTGAAATGCGCGTCCATCTTTTAGTGAGGCACTTCTCCATTCAGTTTATATAGAGTGGGCGGGGCATGAGGTGTTGTACAGCAGCTTGAGGGCCAATATGTCACCTGCATCGGGCTTTCAGTCCTCTCTTTAGTCAAAGTACGGCTTGATAGCAGCAGAACGGAAGCTAAAAGCTAAAAGTAGCATAAGAAGACAAAAGCAGAGTATATAGATTCCAAAGAGAACAATTTTTTTTTCCCATTTATAGATGGCCTCCCTTCACACCTTATAGCCATCCTCTCACTCCAATATGTAATTTTATTTTTATTTTTTTATTTTTTTTAATAGAGAGAAAGAAAGAAAAGAGAAAGTGAGACAACAAAACAACAATTATCCACAGAAAGAGCACAAGGCAAACACACCAAACCTCCGTCCACAATCCTGCAAAGCACATGACAGAACACAACAACGAAACATACAAGCATAAAGACTGATAATATTCATGACCTTGCAAAAGATTTCTATAAATACACATACCCATACCTACAAATATATATACAATATACATACATATATATTTATATTCATTTATATACCCATCTACATACATCTACTATACATCCCTGCATCCATTTGTGTGTGGTTGTGAGCATGCATAAGTGAATAAGGTTCCTCCAATAGAACATTTAGTAGCGACTGTGAAGCATCAGAGATCCGTCCCCCCAAAGCCCGAGACAGACTAAGGGGCGATCAAAGCCCAAGACCCCAGGAAGGACCCCAAGCCCAGAGTCAGGACCACCCAAACAGGACGAGCCACTCGTCCACTCCCCAGTGAGAACAATTTTTTTAAAATAAACTGCAGAAATAGTGTTTCTGAGGAGAAAACTACACTTTAAAATAAGTTTTTAATGTTTTTAAAAGTTTTAAACTTACCAACAAACAAAAAGGCCACAGCACCGATCTCCTGAAGGAGGTGAACGTTTTATTTATGAATGGCTAAAATAGCACAGAGGCTGCAGAACTGCACAAATGTACAGTATATAAATACAAACCATCAGAATGTGCATGTGAAGAAGATGCTGGAGACTTTATCCTAAGTAAAAACACGTTTAGAAGCTAAAGTAAACTCTGTGCAGGAAAGTTGGTCACCAGCAGAGTTTCAGTAACGTTTTCCACACTCTGCACCTCATTTGCATGTGAGCTGGCCCAGTTTCCCTCTGCAGCCACCGTCACTCTAACAGCCTGCGCTCCGTGCACGTTGTGCACTGACTGATGTGACTGAGCACAACGGGGGAGCTCCCGAATGTCCTGAATCCAAGGCTGAGCTCTGAGTTTAACAAGAGAATAAACCCCCTTTCCGAGGATAAAAACACCTTCTCTGTTTTCCAGATTCATCCCGTTTCATCGTTTTATTTGTGCACCGTTGTGCTGCTTCCAGCTTTTTGGCAACTCGGGTCTTCACTTTGTCTCCATTTTTTACTTGTTAAAATAAAATGTGGAAATTAGGTGCCAGGAAAACTCCTGGCGCTGGAATGAGTTTTATGTTAAATCTTTGTTAAGGCCTACTTTTTTAAATTGAAATATCAAGAGACGTGCACGTGCATTAATTAGGCACAAGGTCTGAGCTTCAAATCCTCAACAGGCTTGTTAAAATGGACAAATTTGAAAAATGACGACAACCGTCACAGCTCGGGTTTGTCTCGGCGTTTGCTTTGATCCTTGTGTTTTTGAAGGTCTTCTGAGGTGATGTGGTCCTGGATGACCCACGTTGACCTTCACAAGGAGTCCCACACCTCATCACACTTGGCCCAAAGCCGCCATTTTCAGGCCCTGCCACCGGAGAGGACGGCTGTCTTAGAGATGGATCTGTCGTGATATATGAGGGGGTTCAGATTCACTGAACCGTCCACTACACTAAATGTAAGAATTGGTAGGTTACACCTGACCCAACCTTATCATCAAATATAAACAAGTTCTCTCTTTTTAGGGAATTTACCAATTACTTGTGTGGTCAGATGAGATGTAACAGGCATGAAACGTTAATTTATGTCGATCCACCAGAGATGAATCATTTACTAACAGAATCATAAAATTACATCAACATGTACATAAGGATTGGTTCTGACCAATTTTCATATAAACTTAACGTCGACAGATTCACTTTTGAACAACAGAACAAGTAATGAGATGACATATTTCTTTATATCTGTAGGCAACCATTTCTTAAAGTTCTGGCAAGAATAAGTAAGAGAAAGTTTAGGAGGAGTAAGATGGAGGATAAAGAAATTAGAGTCAGGGGTAGTTATCTTGGGAAGATGTGTTTTCAACCAGAAAAAAAGGCACACTTTCCAACAGACGCTCGCCAGCCGTCGGTACACTTGGGAAAACATCTGAAGACTTGTTACCTTCGTGAGATGATCAGTCTCCTTCGGGTCCAGTTGTCCGTTTACTGTTTCAGTGTCTCAGACGTCCGCATTAAACTCACCGAAATAGTGGCAAGTGGTTCTGGTTGGATTTCAGAATAAAAGTATCCCTTCAGAGGAACATTCATTCAAGTGGAGCTTAAAGCTTGAAGTGTACTTATAACTAGTATGTTATAAGTCTTTAACTAATGATGTGGTCATTAGCGTTTTGACCAGTGTTCAAATCAGCTCTTTGGAGAAAACATCATAGTTCAACTCCTCCAGCAGACTGCAGGAAAAACAGGAAGTGGAACTTTAAAAGTCTCTTGTTGAGTGATTATTGTCCTGAACTCAAACTAAAATGAGATAAACAGTGTTACTGTATCTTCATTTGCAGGTTTCAGAGAAAAATGCATCATTAAGAGGATGTTGAGCTGTTAATTCTAGTTTGAATTAAAACTGTCTTTGACTATCAAACATTGAATTCAATAATGCTCACATAACACACGATTATTCATTTGATATAACTGAATTGACACAAAGTAAAAGAATAAGAGAGTCTCTTGTGATTTATTTGTGTTTTGATTCAAATTAATAAAATAAAATGGTGTTAATGTCTTTCACTGAGATTCAGTGGAAAGGCGTGTATCACTACAGATCCAAAGTAGAGATCACTGCTGCACGAACGCACAGAGTGCTCTCAGGGGAATCATCTGCTGCTGAACTTGGACAAGACAAAGGAGAAGGAGGTGAGATTCAGGAGGGAGGCCCACAACCAGGGCCCTCTACACCTCAGGGATGATGTGGAGGCTGCAGCACCAACACAGATACAGGAAGAAGATGTGCTGGCTCTATTTTCTCATGGGCGACCGTGGCGTAGTGGTAATGGCAGTCGTCCCCCGATCGGAAAGTTGGCGGTTCGAATCCCGGTTTCCCACACCATGTGTCGTTGTGTCCTTGGGCAAGACACTTAACCCTGAGTTGCTCCCGGTAGGACTGGAAAGCACCTTGCATGGTAGTCTGCCGCTACCGGTGTATGAATGTGTGTAGCACTTTGAGATTTTCACTAATGAAAAGTGCGTTATAAATTGAATTCATTATTATTATTATTATTATTTTCTGAAGCTCAGATGCATCAGTTTGTGCAGTAAGTTGGTGGAATTTTTTTTTATCTGTCTGTGGCAGCAGGTGCTATCTAAACTGGTGGAGGTCTGCAGAGGGAGCAGCATCAGTGAACTCCTTTAAAGAGCTGGAAAAATCACTGCGCAGAACTTGAAAAATGTTGAGGCTCCATCATGAACACTCCGTCCCATCTCCTTCATGACACCCTATAAAGACAGCAAAGCTCTTTCTTAAATAGACTCACTCGGCTCTGCTTCCTCAGAGAGCGCTACAAAACATTAAACTCTGCCATTTTCAAATTTTCACTTTATAACAGCTCATCGTTAAAAGAGGAACCCGTTCAACACCTGCACACTGCGCAGGAACAGGAAGCCACGACCAGATGGTGAAGAACAAGAGATGCAGACTCATCTACAGAAACACTGACGAGACGGAGTGAGAGCACCTGGGGTTGATGACACGAGGAAGAAACACTGAGCAGGACTAGGACATACAACAGGAGGGAGACACACACCAGGGGATTCAATCCTCACATGTACCGTTTTTTTCGGCCGATAAATCCATCCATCCATCCATCAATTTTCGTCCGCTTATCCGGGGTCGGGTCGCGGGGGTAGTAGCCTAAGTAGGGAGGCCCAGACTTCCCTCTCCCCAGCCACTTGGAGCAGCTCCTCTGGGGGAATCCCAAGGCGTTCCCAGGCCAGCCGAGAAACATAGTCCCTCCAGCGTGTCCTGGGTCTTCCTCTGGGTCTCCTCCCGGTGGGACATGCCCGGAACACCTCACCAGGGAGGCGTCCAGGAGGCATCCTAACCAGATGCCCGAGCCACCTCAACTGGCTCCTCTCGATGTGGAGAAGCAGCGGCTCTACTCCGAGTCCCTCCCGGATGACTGAGCTTCTCACCCTATCTCTAAGGGAGAGTCCAGCCACCCTGCGGAGAAAACTCATTTCAGCCGCTTGTATCCGAGATCTTGTTCTTTCGGTCACAACCCAAAGCTCATGACCATAGATGAGGGTGGGAACGTAGATCGATCGGTAAATTGAGAGCTTTGCCTTTTGACTCAGCTCTCTCTTCACCACGACAGACCGGTACAGCGCCCGCTTCACTGCGGACGCTGCACCTATCCGCCTATCGATCTCACGCTCCAGTTTTCCCTCATTCGTGAACAAGATCCCGAGATACTTAAACTCCTCCACTTGGGGCAGGACCTCCTCCCCGACCCGGAGAGGGCACGCTACCCTTTTCCGGCTCAAGACCATGGCCTCGGATTTGGAGGAACTGATCCTCATCCCGGCCGCATCACATTCAGCTGCAAACCGCTCCAGCGAAAGCTGTAGATCACGAGCTGATGAAGCCAATAGGACCACATCATCTGCAAAAAACAGAGAAGCGATTCTAAGGCCACCAAAACGGATCCTCTCAACACCTTGGCTGCGCCTAGAAATTCTGTCCATAAAAGTTATGAACAGAATCGGTGACAAAGGGCAACCTTGGCGGAGTCCAACTCTCACCGGAAACGAGCCTGACTTACTGCCGGCAATGCGGACCAAGCTCTGACACCGGTCGTACAGGGACCTAACAGCCCTTATCAAAGGGCCTGGTACCCCATACTCCCAGCCGATAAGTCGCATTGTCCAATTATGTCCAATAAATTGGAAAAATCCATAAACATGTTGCACCGCCGTATAAGTCGCATCTATAGAGCTTTGGAGCACATGTGACCGTGAGGGGGCGTGTCAGGGGCATGTCGGGGGCGTGTCGGGGCGTTCCCATCTCGACCGCCATTTTTCCTGGTCAGAAAAAAGAAAAGACCGAGTAATACTTGCCTCCACTGACATTCCCAGTCATTTTAGCAGACCTGGTCTGTGTCAGTGTTTACACCACAACTAATTTTAAGAATTACAAGTCACTGGGAGAGCTGGTCCAATCTATGAACAGCTGGGTAGATGATTTGGACATTTTTAAAGCCCCCAGATTGTAAATACGTTGAAGGTACGTTGTTTTTGGCTCCTTAATTTTACATAAATTATTAATATACATTTCTTTCAGAATCAAACAACCTTCTGTATGCTATGAGTATTAAAAACTGAGAACACTTGATTTTTAAAGTATGTTTTTTAACTGATTTACAAAGGTCCAAGTTGAAAATTACCTTATTTTTAATGACTTGAGCATGTCTATTAACATGTAGACTTCAAATCTTGATTAGATTACTATAATTGCTATATACAGTATATGTATTAAGATGCATATATATTATAGATTGTTTCTGTCTTTTCATTCACCATTTTAATTGTGTTCACAGGTTCTGCTCTCTGACTCTGAGCCACCAGAACACCGTGGGTCATGCTGAGTAACAGTGTGTCTACACACAGAAATAAAATGGTGTGTGAATCATCAAAACACCTACATTAAAATACAGCTAGCAGTAAAAAAAAAAATCTTAAAGTTAAAGCATGTGGTTTCATCATAAACACCAACTCCTGAACTTGGAGCATCTCCTGATGGACTCAGTGTGATCGCTGCTGCCTGGAGAAAGTTCCCTCACAGATACAAGACATGCAGCATCCAGCAGCTGGAGGCAGGAGATGAAGTTCACCTGCAGAAGCATCACCCACTCTGCACAGGTGCATAATCAAACCACTGTGACCTTGTGTGGACCACACAGACATGGCTGGACGTCTACAGAAAGCATGAAGCTTCCTAAAGATATTTCTCAGAGCTTGTACTTCAAGGGAGACATAATTATGTAAAACATGCTGTTGACTTATATTTGCACATTTTTGTGTAGGAATTTTTCTATAAAATGTATTAACTCACACAATGTTGTAATAATAATAATAATAATGAATTTAATTTATAACGCACTTTTCATTAATGAAAATCTCAAAGTGCTATGTTCATCACGTTGTTACTAGAAATGTTTAATTACATCAAATGTTTACTTCAAAATGGATGTTTCATTACATGTTTATTTCTCACCTGAAATTCATTCATTCAACTTTTATTTGGACAGGGTTAATCCCTGTTAATGAAATATGTTAATACATCAAATGTTTACTACAAATGTGATCAATTTCATCATGTTTACATGTTAGTATTGAATCAAATGTTTCATGAATGTTTACCACATTAGTTTTTATTAAATGAGAAAAACCAACCACTTATGTTATTATTCAACTGTAACAATATTTCAAAACAAGGAGTGCAGCAAATATAATTTTGTTTCTCACACTAGAACACATGTTCTCTAAACTGCAGCACATACACCATCTGAAGAAGTGTCACGTAAGCCCCAGTATAGTTAACTGGTCTAGTTCTGTGTAACATTATGTATTTGTTTCTCATGCAGCCAGTCTCTTTCCACATGAATTCACAGCTTCTGTTATGAGCTTGATGCGTCGTCCACCCCTTGGAGAGAAAAAGGCACAGGATATTAGACAAGAGTTTTATGTGACACATGTAGTGATATAGGCCTTTGTCTTGACCTTCAAGTACACCTCTCCACATCTCTCTGAAACTCTAAGTGTTACACCTTCTTGAAGCCCTCAAGGAGACAGATGGACACTTATATATTTTTACAATTATTATGAATTAATGGACACTAATTAATCAGATTGAACTTTCTCTTTAATGTGTGTTAATTCAGAATTGATCTACAGTATATTTTTGTCATTTTTAATGATGATCTGTTACTTTCATGAGCTTTGACCTTCTGCTGGTTTTATTTCTGCAAAAGCAAGCAAGACTCTGTCGCTAAGACACAGTTCAGGGTAAACTGTTAGCTGTTCAGCTTCCTTCTCTGTTTTGTCTGTGAAAGTAGACATAACATTAGCTGTGTTCACAGGCAGGCCATCTGGCCGATTTTATGTAAACAGTTTTCCTGGTGTCCGTCAAGAGACTTTCGGCCTATGGGATCATACTTCCATCTTTTATTTTGTTAACCAGCCTGTAGCCGTTGAGGAGGTGGGGAGACCCCACCTCCCCCATATAATGGGCACTTCCTATTTGGAAGTTAGAGTTTGGAGGAGAACGAACGGTCAACCTGCGTCTCTCCTCTCTGAAAGCTTGAGACGTCCCGGTCAGGTGTCAACGACCCACGTCTCAGCGGGGATCATAGTAAAGCCTTACTTTGATCCATTCACTCTCCTTTCTGGAAGAATTTGTTTTCTAAAGTTTTATTTTGAAAGTCAGTCTGTGCGCTCGACCGTTGGTCCCTGCCGAGGGAGGCGAGTTCCTCGTATCGTGAATCAGCACACTCACGCTGAAGTCCAACTGGACGGCCACTGGACAAACCCATCCACGTGTGTGTCCACAAACTTCTCCACTCTTGTCTCCAAGAGACGAACCTCCAACAGGTAAAGAGCCGTGGTGTGTTTGAACGTGCGGGAGCCCAGCAATCTGCTCGTGTGGGGGAAACGGTGTCACCTAGTCTGGTTCAAAGTAAACAACTTTAGCTTAACTTAGCTCCAGAACTCCTTCCTCCTATTTCTTATTTTTCATAAGTATTTAATCTGTCAAGTAAATGTACCAACAGTTAAGTTCCTAATTGTCTGTTTGTTTTAATTTGAATTCTTGTCAACGTAGTTATTAAATCAGAGCTAATATCGATACAAATGTTTAATGTAATTCTTGTGATAGTTTCAATAAAAGGTCTATTTTTTTGGTAGACCAACATAAATTGAAGTCTAAGCGTGAAATTACATTTCTGATTAATCACAGTAAAAACAATTTAGTATCGGAAAAAGGAAGAACTCGCACTTTGGTGGCAGTTTGTGCAAGATTAAAGTCTGCTAAACTGCGCATCCAATAATGGTGGCTCAGTAAGTGTTTAAATACCTTACAAACACATTATTATTCAATTACAATTGGTGGCTCGTCCGAGTTCCTGGAACGTTTATTAGGTTGTTTGGTGTAGCTTATTTTTGTTAACGGTGTTTGTTGGCATTAGTTTGCATCCTGGTTTTGGGCTTATAAGAATAGTTTTGGCTGGTGAGTGTCCGGGAGTTGCTAATTGTGGCATTGTCTGGATTATTTTCCCGTTAGAATTATTTTTCATTCACATTTGAGCGTATGCTTGGAGCGGGTGCGTGATAAATGTTTTGTCTGTGCTTGTGAGACGTTTCATTACGTGTCACGAGGCTGCATGCATCTTTCATTGTTGTGACCGCCGAGTCACGATCCTGTTTCATTCTATTACATCTGCGATTTTCTGTTGAAGCTGTGTCACACATTTGCTGCTCCATTTTTACCTAATCTGTTACAACGTGTTTGCCGAGGTTCGGGAAAACCCACTCCGCTAGTTTGGACCGGACTGTGTTCTGGTTCCGTTTGACGTAAAGTCCGTTGTTGTACACAGTTAGAGTGCTGCCTCCCCTGGGGGCGTGAGAGTTAGCTTGGTTGTGTTTTAGCTCATTGACGGTATTTTCTGCGGTGTAAAAATACGTTTATTTTGTGGAAGAGAGTCCAGTACTTTGAGCCGAGCTAATGCTAAACGGTACCGACAAGATGGCTGCTTAAAACGCTGTGATTGGTCCATTGTGTGTCGCGTTCAAGAACGTTGGTTTCTGTAGACTCTGGTTGTCAGATTCATTTTTGCACACATTTCTAACAGTTTATTTGTGTTGTTTGAGTTCTATGCACGTAATATCGTCGAAGACTGGCTTAACCGCGGTGTTTTGCGGTATTTATGACTGTTTTAGAACGTTAAAAAGTCCGTTCCTCGCTAGAGTTCAAAAGACCGCAGGTCCGTGAACGCACCGCTCGAACGGCACGTCACTAGTGGGTGGCGTTAGGTTTGGAAGACACAATTTCCCATGAACACTTGGGTTTTAGAACTACAGTTCTGTCTTCGCTGTGATTGGTCGATTACGCTGTAAGTGTTGACGCTTGCGCAGTGGGTGAAGCCCGCTCCTCGTCAACTTTCACTTCACAGCTTGTCCCAGACGAGTTTCCGTGCTTGTTTGTCCATTACTGTCATTAAAAAGACTGTTTAAACGCGGTGTTTTTGATATTTTAGTGGGTGGACAGAGCCGGTTGCTCTGAAAAACTGCCGATCGCCATGTGACCAGGTCACGTGACACCGATTTTGCCGGTTTTATGAGGACCGACCTTATTTCTTTTAAACGCAGTTTAGAAGGTTTCACAGTTCAACCGATTTTGCTCACATGATTTCGTTTTGTGAGCCTGGGTTCTAGAGCTTATCACGTTACGCTTTAGATCTGTCTGATTGATGCTTTTCATCCGTGTTGGATGTCTGTGTGGGCTGAAAGCTACGGCTGCGCTCACTGGTGATAACAGCGCCTCTATAGCGGTCAGATAGAGAGATTACAGTCGCTGTGATAAACTCACTTCCAGCGCTGTGCCCCCTGCTGGTTACATTGAAAGACGCAGTCTTCAGGTAATTTGTACATGCTGAATGTTCCCGTTTCAGAAGAGGAACATTTTTGAGGATATTGTACTCACAGCACACTTTATTTTGATTTTCACATAAAATCAAATGTTGATGGCAGAACAGTTACACAGTTTAATACAGACATGTCTGTTGTTGATAAAATTTGACACTTTTATCATTGATTCTGTGCAAAACAAACTGTCTGTTTTTATTTTTATTTTAAACTGCAAGTTTAAAATAACACACATGAGGCTTCTTTTGTTTTGATTTTCACAAAAATCTCACAACGACAGCCGTTTTTGTTTGACCTTGTCACAGGTCGACAAATTACTAAACATCACTGACTTTTATTTCATTTAACATCTTGGATGTTTTCTGAGCAGCTCATACACTTTGCATATTTGCAAGCTGCGATATGAGACCCACTTTACTTGGTTTTTCGCAGAAAATCAGTACACAGATGGACGTTCAAACAGGTGAACCACCTGAGGGGGGCTCCTCTCCTATCTATCCTAGATGGATGGATGGGGGCCTTGGGATTCCTGCCCGTGCTCCCCGCATTTTGGGGGAATCTGCCTCATCGTATGCTAATTACTTAGCTGCTAGGAACGTCCATCAGGATAAGTGGGAAAATCCCCTGTCATTCTACGACAGGCTAATCTCGGTCTACTCCGGGGGCAAAACTATTCCTGGACTAGAGGAAAATATGGAGTTTAAACGTCTTTTCATTATGAATCTTATGCCTTTTCAAATGAAATGTGTTCATTTCAAGGTTGATTGCAAAAAAGATTCCATGGAAGTGATAAGACAATATGCTGCGTCAGTTTTTGAGGCCGAAATACAACCTAGGATACCATCAGAGGTTTGTACAGGTCAAAAGGTCACATCCCACTCGCAGGAAGTAGTAGAGGTTCCCTCTCCTTCAAAGTGCGAGAGGTCACAGGTTTTTCATAATAACATACAACAGCATGGTGCTACGAGCTGTAGGAGTTCTGAACCCCCTGCCCCTCAGGTTGAAAACCCTGAGAGGAGCAAAGAACCACAAAAGGCAGATGTTCGCTCTCTAGATGAACCAAGATGGTTCAGATCGAACCAAAAGAGTTCTCACCTAGGTCTCACAGTGGGTGAACTTCGAGAGAAGTTGATGTCTGGGAACCGTGACCCTTTGAAAAGTGGTCTGTCCCGACATGTACCCACGAGAAGCGACCCTCCTGCCCCTGCCCCTCGAACTGCACAGCTCGAGACATGCAATGAGTCACACATGCTCCAGATTATGGAAACGGCGCCTCCGCGCGAGAACGTGACTGAGGTTGTGAGTTGTTTGTCAAATGATTTGAATGTTACAGTGGTTGACCAAGCTGACACAACGTGTGACGTTGTCCTTGATGATAACACAAACAACATTGTTCATCCTGATGAAGCGACGCGCAGCACTGCCTTTTGCTACAACTCAGTGCACACAGTTGACAACAACAACGTCGACACTGACATAGATGCTGACAGCAAACAAATTGCTGAAGATCCGCATCCTGAAGGTCATGAGGCAGACAGCCATCATGATGCTGACAGCTACGACGATTACGCAGACAGAGTTACGCGTACACAGAGGTGTGTGCTTAAACCTAGAAGGTTTCTGTGTAAGTTTATGAGAATGGGGCGCGCTAAGAAAGCTTACCTGCCACTCAGACTGGAAGGGGTCTTCGCGCGTGAGGCACTCCTGGATAGCGGCTCAGATGTGACTATCATGTCAGCCGAGCTGTTTGAGAGGCTACGGACCGCCGCTAACAGTGTTGGCAGAGAGATACCCCTGACAGAATGTGCTATAGAGTTGCAAGGACTCTCAGAAATGGGTACAACCCTGACAGCTATTGCCATGGTTCACATGCAGATGGGTGAGACGACAATTTGCCATCCGGTACATGTGTCTACGGTGGACTCCTGCCCATTTCTGGTCGGCCAAGATTTCATAAGTCGCTTTGAAGCGATTATAGATTATGGCAGTCAGACAATGTGGGCCACAGTGAGCAGTCCTCTGCCAATCGAGGTGCCTCCCCAAGGTCAGGACACTGACTGTCTAACAGCAGGTACCGCTGAGGTAAAAAAGGCTTCCCCAACTGAGACCACAGACCCGGTAAGTGAACCTTCATATACAGGTGAGACAGAGGAGACTCAACAATTGGACCAGGCTCTGGCCCATCACGAGGACCTCCTCTGCGAGCTGACACCTTCAGCACTCCCTGACCACTTCCTACCACAGGTGGAAGAGGGTGTGGAGATCCAAGAGTCCCACACCGATGACGCTGTACTGTCCTGTGGGACAGGTAATTCGGCATACAGCCAAGCTTTCAGTGAAGTCTTGGTTCAAGGACATCTGAGCCCACGTAGTGACAGTCTACAACACGCTGACAGTCACTTGGACTTCATTGTTACTGATTTTGAGGACCCCTCCTCAAACAAAAGGGGGGCAGACTCACACTTCCTACCACAGGTAGAGGACGGTGTAGAGATCCAAGGATCACACACCGAGAACGCTGTGCTGTCCTCTGGGACAGGTAATTCAGTCATCAGCCAAGCTTTCTATGAAACCTTGGTTCAAGAGCATTTGAATCTAGAACTACTCAGAGATGACATAGTTCTTACAGACTCAAAGAGCACCTCTTCATTCATGAAGTGGGAAGACATACATCACAACGACAGAGACACGCCTGCGACGGCGCCGACAGTTGTGACACACCTGCATTACGCAGAAAGAGGTAAACGTACAGAGGTACGTTGGCCGAGACCTATAAGGTTCCTGTACAAGGTTCCCCATAAACTGCGCGAACAGCTTAAACTAAACAATGGCATCCTAACTCGTGCCCATGGACGGACGTCCACACCCGTGTGCTTGGTCCCTCATGACCACAGGGGGGTGATGTTAGGCCATGCCCATGTCAAGGACAAAGATTTCAATAACCCCACAAACGACAAAGAGCTCGCACACTCACAGACTTCATGGGAAAATAAGGTCGTCCAAACACAGGTTAGTAAATAAACTAATCAGTTTAGACTGTATTTCTCGTGTGTGACACATTGGAATCTGACGACCAGAGTGAGTTTGACGTAGTGAAACGTTGTTTTTAGTTGCTTAATTGCTACTTTTGTTGTTATTGAAGTTGTTATTGTTTTCTGAACACTCCCAGCCAAAAGAGGTTTTGATTGTTGATTAAGTTGAAGACTTAAATGGATTTTAACTATGCCAACATGCTGTTCATTTTGTTAAAGATCTCAATCTTTGATGAGTCATAGTAGATTAATACTACTTAAGGTACTATAATCTACACTGATCTCCCAATCATTTAGGTAGAACCGATTCGATCGTTTCTATTCTAGATCTATTCATTTTGATGAGTCTCGCCATAGACTTCAAAATTCATAGGGATTACCAAATCTTGCGTCGTTCGTCTAAAAGACAACAGACATTTAGACCAAACTAGATTTCATTTTTGTATTTTTAGTTTAACCTAAACTAAATAATGAATGGAGGAATAGTTTGAAAGATGAGGCCTTCGTTACAGAAGCCCTCCACATTTCTATAGGTATAGATCCCTATCTCTGTTTTTTCGGCATTGACCCACCCCTTAATTGGTAATTGTAGCTGTTCTAATCCATGATAGCTTACATACCAGGTGCATATAGGTAAGGCTTAATGTAGAATCCCAATCATAAGCCCACCTAAAACCACATAATTGCATGACACATTGAACCAGGGTGGCACCGACTGGAAGCCATCCAGCCTGCAACCTTCGATGTGGGGACCTGCTGATCCAACGTTGGTCTTCAACCTTCATCCAAGGCCCGCCTCCTCTGCTTCAATCGAGGGATCCCCTCTACATGCTGATTAAAACTATTCTTGCTGATGAAATCAATAACCCCCATCGTTGTGGATTTACCGTTGTGGATTATAAGACTTTGTTTTCCAAGGGATCACAGACTCAGTTCTCCATGAGTTAACAGACTATGTTTCCAAAGGATTAAAAGCTTACCGCAAAGGGATTACCTACGAACAGTATGGAATTTCCAAAACATTATGGGAGTATAATTTTGAACTAACTTTTTGATTTTTCTTTTTCCACTTGCTGGATTACATAGAGGTCAGAGACGTTCGGTGGTATCGTTTCGTGTTGGAACTCATCCCCAAGGACAGGCGATGACTTCCAAAAAGGGGGACTGTAGTGATATAGGCCTTTGTCTTGACCTTCAAGTACACCTCTCCACATCTCTCTGAAACTCTAAGGGTTACACCTTCTTGAAGCCCTCAAGGAGACAGATGGACACTTATATATTTTTACAATTATTATGAATTAATGGACACTAATTAATCAGATTGAACTTTCTCTTTAATGTGTGTTAATTCAGAATTGATCTACAGTATATTTTTGTCATTTTTAATGATGATCTGTTACTTTCATGAGCTTTGACCTTCTGCTGGTTTTATTTCTGCAAAAGCAAGCAAGACTCTGTCGCTAAGACACAGTTCAGGGTAAACTGTTAGCTGTTCAGCTTCCTTCTCTGTTTTGTCTGTGAAAGTAGACATAACATTAGCTGTGTTCACAGGCAGGCCATCTGGCCGAGTTATGTAAACAGTTTTCCTGGTGTCCGTCAAGAGACTTTCTGCCTATGGGATCATTCTTCCATCTTTTATTTTGTTAACCAGCCTGTAGCCGATGAGGAGGTGGGAAGACCCCACCTCCCCCATATAATGGGCACTTCCTATTTGGAAGTTAGAGTTTGGAGGAGAACGAACGGTCAACCTGCGTCTCTCCTCTCTGAAAGCTTGAGACGTCCCGGTCAGGTGTCAACGACCCACGTCTCAGCGGGGATCATAGTAAAGCCTTACTTTGATCCATTCACTCTCCTTTCTGGAAGAATTTGTTTTCTAAAGTTTTATTTTGAAAGTCAGTCTGTGCGCTCGACCGTTGGTCCCTGCCGAGGGAGGCGAGTTCCTCGTATCGTGAATCAGCACACTCACGCTGAAGTCCAACTGGACGGCCACTGGACAAACCCATCCACGTGTGTGTCCACAAACTTCTCCACTCTTGTCTCCAAGAGACGAACCTCCAACAGGTAAAGAGCCGTGGTGTGTTTGAACGTGCGGGAGCCCAGCAATCTGCTCGTGTGGGGGAAACGGTGTCACCTAGTCTGGTTCAAAGTAAACAACTTTAGCTTAACTTAGCTCCAGAACTCCTTCCTCCTATTTCTTATTTTTCATAAGCTATTAATCTGTCAAGTAATGTGCCAACAGTTAAGTTTTAATTGTCTGTTTGTTTTAATTTGAATTCTTGTCAACGTAGTTATTAAATCAGAGCTAATATCGATACAAATGTTTAATGTAATTCTTGTGATAGTTTCAATAAAAGGTCTATTTTTTGGTAGACCAACATAAATTGAAGTCTAAGTGTGAAATTACATTTCTGGCTAATCACATCGTTAGATTTGTTGATTTATTCTGAAAAAGTTGAGACCCCGTGAACTTGGTGGCAAGTTTGTGCAGATAAAAGTCTGCTCATACCTGCACGTCTAAACTATAGGTAAGTCAGTAAACTGACTAATAACTCCTATATTGTTACATGTGCTATAGGGGATGTCAAGGGCATCTTATGTTTTTTCATCACTAGAGGTCAGTAAGGCACTCTGTTCTGTACTTGATAAGCTAGTGAAGATTCTCGGTCATCCAGGACATGATAAAATAAAAAAAGGCGTTCAATACAGAAACAACTGGATTTGTAGTAGAAGATGTTTCGCTTCTCATCCGAGGAGCTTATTGAAAAAGCTCCTCGGATGAGAAGTGAAACGTCTTCTGCTACAAATAAAGTCCAGTTGTTTTTCTGTATTGGACGCCTTTTTTTTAATTTAAATTTGAACTTGATAAGATTCTTTTCAATTTTCTTTGGAAAAATAAAGCTCATAAAATAAAAAAATATGTCCTCTCAAGTTCTTTAGCTGAAGGAGGCTTAAATGTTTTGACGTTTTGTTTTTAATCAAAGTTTAAAAATTAATTGGATTAAAAGATTCCTAAAAAATTTAAATTCTATGTGGAATGTTTTCCCAAATTATTTGTTTAATAAATTGGGGGTTATTAACTTTTTGTTGCGTTGCCCTTACTCAGTTGGAAAACTTCCAATCAAGTTAGCTAAGTTCCATCATCAGGCTCTCTTATGTTGGTCTCTGCTATGTAAGGATATATGTACTGGTCAGATTTACTGACTGTACAGTACTCAAAATGAAAGAATAAGCAGGTTTTACATGACAAAAACTTATCATCAAATATTCACGAGTTGTCTCTTTTTCAGGATTTAAACAAATAAATTGTGACCAGGCAAGATGCAATTGACAGGAAACATTATATTTGACCTACCAAAGGTAGAATCATTTAATAACAGAATCATAACATTACATCAAACATCTAAAAAAGCTAAGTCTGGTCCTCTGGACATTCAAAAAATAAAACAAAACAAAGCAACAAAAAAAATCAAATATTAAGGACTGGACTTTATTTGTAGCAGAAGACGTTTCGCTTCTCATCCGAGGAGCTTATTAAAAAAGCTCCTCGGATGAGAAGCGAAACGTCTTCTGCTACAAATAAAGTCCAGTTGTTTCTGTATTGAACGCCTTTTTTTTATTTTATCGTGTCCTGGATGACTGAGAATCTTCACCAGCTTATCAAGTACAGAACAGAGTGCCCTACTGACCTCTAGTGATGAAAAAACATAAGACGCCCTTGAAGGTATAAAAATTTTCTACTTTTTTTTTTTTTTGCTTTGTTTTGTTTTATTTTTTGAATGTCCAGAGGACCAGACTTAGCTGTTTTTTTTTTAGATTTTTCTACCTGGATTATTGAGCATGCATCAGGGTACATCAAACATGTGTATAACGGATTGGTTCAGATTAAATTTCATATAAACTTAACGTCGACAGATTCAAATTTAGAACAACAAAACAAGTAATAAGATGACATATTTACTTATATCTGCAGGCGCTTTTAACTTAATGTTACTGGCTTAGATGAAGAGAAGTTTAAGAATAATAGTTAAGAGGAAAGAGGAAGTTGAGGGGATGAATTATCTTGAAGTGTTTAACCAGGAAATTCAGCAAACTCTTCGTCGGTGTCCGCTAGACCCTCGTCCGCGATGAACAACGACTTTTTACCTTTGCGAAGATTGTACAGTCCCCAGCTCCAGTAAAGTAGATTAGCCTTACGTGTACAGACCGTCCGTCCCGCTACGTTTTACAGGCCTCAGCTCGTTCATTTCCCAATGGCTCTCATTAGATCCGCATAAACTTCTCGAAGTATTGGCTTCAGTTCCAGTTTTGGCCTTTCAAGATAAAAGATTCCTCAAAGGAAAATTCATTCAAAATGGAGCTGTACGCTGGAGGTCGGATTTCACAGCGAGTGTGCTGTGAAAACCTTGCTGATAGAACGAAGTCATTGGCGTTTGACCGGCGTTCATCCAACTTTCAGGAGAAAGAACATAGTCAAAATCTACAGCAGACTGAGAGAGAAGCAGGAAGTCAGAGCATTAACTGAGAGCTTGACCCAGAAACTTAGTCCTTCCCGATTGGCCAGTGGCACCAGGAGGGAGCGTGAGAGTGACATCAGAGGAAAAGGTCAAGTGTTAGATTAATGTCAGAAAGGAAGAATAAAAATGTTAGTTTTAGACGCCAGCATTTTATGATAAAACTGATTCATTTTATGATAAAGCTGATTAAAAACTGTCTTAACACTTTAACAAACACTGTTGGCCTGTCACTTTGTTAAAACATCATTGCAGTCAACATTTGAAACCTACTGATGATAATAACAAAACCAGATATTATTCTTCTGATTATTAATTAGGACAAAAAAAAGTCTCTTGGGAGGTGATTAGTGTCCTGGATCCAAACTAAATTAGATAAACAGTGTCACTGTATCTTCACTACAGGTTTCAGAGGGAAAATGCATCATGATCAACATTTGAAATAACACTGGATTCAATAATGCTCACTTAACACAAGGTTATTCATTTGATATAATTAAATTAACACAAAGCAAAAGAACAAGAGAGCCTCCTGTGATTCCATCTGTGCTCTGATTCAAATTAATAAAATAAAATGGTGTTAATGTCTTTCACTGAGATTCAGTGGAAAGGTGTGTATCACTACAGCTATATAAGCACAACTACTCTCCTCATAACTGCATCATATGGAACAATGCTTATATTTTATTAAAAAAAAATCTTTATACTTACATAATTGGGCTAACAAAAATATTTATCTGATAAAGCAGTTACTTGACATTAATGGTGAATGGTATACTTACGAGAATTTTATTAACACTAATGATATAGATACTGTATATCTCAAAAAGAATTTGATTTGGTCATTAATTCTATTCCTCATAACTTACATGCATTAGCACAAACCATACATTTAGAAGAATTGTACTTTGATGATTCAGTGTGAAGGTACTAATATTAGGGATGCACTGGTCCACATTTCTCACTTCCGATCCGATACTTATTAACTGGGCATCAACCGATAGCGATACTTTTCCGATCCGATACTGTTCAGGTATGTGACTCTGTTTAATGAAACTTTTGTACCCAACCTATTCATTTTAACATTGTGTGAGATAAGACACTCTTAAGCCTTACAATAGGGAACTCACTGACTTTAACAGCACACAGGACTAGCTTGGCCCTCGCCTTCCTACGCAGCTCCACTCAATTCTATTTTCCCTTCACTGCTCCGTCTGGGACTTCTCCCATAGAGAAGGATTTCTCCGGCTGATTTTTGACCGGACCAATCAGAGAACAGAAGGGGCAGAGTTTTTGGCCCCTAACCCACGCCCCCACCTGTCCCAGCGCGCAGCCAGCGAGCATCCGCATGTTCTCATTCAAAGCGATGCAAAGCGATGCAGGACTGTTTTATATGTGACACAAATGTATTAAATTCCCCTTCTTAATCCCTTATCTGGAGTTTTCTTTTGTTTTTTTTGCCGAAACTCAAGTGATCGCTCCCTCCTCCCTCCTCCTCCACTCCCTCCGCTGAGTGCAATGATGAAGAAATGACTGAGGTTGTCACGAGAGAATTAATTTCGGGTTTTACGTTGCTACCCGAGTCCCTGCAGATTTTCTGGTCTTCTGGTGTGCTGGACCAGTGCTCCATGGTTTTATTTTATTTTTTAGAACGTTTTATTAACATATAAACACAGAATATGCAGCAGCAGCGAGAGAACTGTGGAGGAGCTGATCTCAAGTTCACCAGAGCACGGGAAGCAGACCATATATGGCTCTGAGGGGGAGGGAGCAGAATGCTTTCCCTGTCCAAAATTTTTCTAAGATCCAGTGGTTTTGTTCCTCAGCAGAGGCCACGCCTCCAGCAAGAATCGGTTCTCTATAATAGAAAGTCCAGACCCTAGTACGAAGCAAAGTGAAGGACAAGGGTCTGGTTTTTTTTTTTGTTTTGTAACACTTTATTGAATTTTTTTGTTTTTCAAACAAGTATACATCCAACGTTTCAACATTTGTCCTTACAACCTTCAACAAAAATTTTGGTCATACATTCAGTATCTGTATTGAAACTTTTTACCCTTTATTACAACCACACTTGTAATACCTGGGATTTACTATTTGTTCTTCCCCCTTTCTGTCTTCTAATTTCCCTCTCTTCTCCATTAAATATACCTGCAAGTGAACTATATACACTCTGTAGCCATGTGGGTTCCTCTTATCCCCTTGTTTTATTCAATAAAATCAGATCTCAACGGTGCAACATATTCCAACCAGTTCTTCCAATATTTCTTAAATTTGCCCGATTCTAATCTGATGGAAAAAGTCAGCCTTTCCATCATGTAAATATTGTGCATTACGTCAACCCAATCTTCCCTTTTAGGCTCCTCTGCCTTCATCCACTTCCTAGTAATGGCTTTTTTGCTAGCCACCGTCATGACCCCAAACATATATTTATCCGCTGATCTCGACAACCCTTCCATCCCTCTTCCCATGTATAAAGCCTCAAATGTGAATGCCATGTTTGTCTCCAGGACTACATCAATGCCTTTCTTTATCTCCTACCAGTATCGGCCGATATGTGGGCAGTCCCAAAACACATGAAAGTGATCTGCTCTTTCTTCTCCGCAACCCCTCCAGCATCTTGTATCTTGGTATTTTCTTTGTTTTGGTGTGATAAAATATCTCACCATATTCTTCCAGCTAAACTCTCTCCATAAGCTGGAACAAGTTATTTTCCACTGTTGCCTAAATATTTCTTCCCAAGTCTCCTCTGAGATCCTCCCACTAGTCTCTTTCTCCCATTTCTTTTTTATATATACGGTATTATTCCCCTTCAAATTTTCCAATTTTGTGTATAATTTAGATATTAATTTTTTCCCCGCGTTTGATTAATTTGCTAATATAAACATCTTGATTATCCCCGATTCCAACTCATCCATCTTTAACTTTTTTTTAGTTCCTCTACATAATTCCTCAGTTGTAGAAATCTGAAGAAGTCCTTATTCCCTAGTCCATAATTTCTCTTTAGAACCTCAAAACTACGGATATTATTTTTCTTTATTAACTCCCAAAATATCTTCGGACCCTTTTCCCACTTGCTAAATTCTTTGTCCATTACACTAGGTTTAAAATCTGATTCATTTGCAATCCACCTTAGTATTTTGCTCTGCTCTGTCAACCCATATTTTACTAATATCTCATTCCATATGTCAAGCGACAATCCCAACCATGGGTCCAGCTCCTCCTTAAAGTGTGCTCTCAACTTTTTATCATTTTTATGGCCTGTAATGGTGTTTTGTTCGTCAAACCGCATTCTATCTCTTTCCATTTAGCTGAATATGATGGATTTCCTATGTCCAGGAGAATCCTTAAGTGTGCTACCTTATAGTAACTCTTTAAGCAGGGTAGTGCTACCCCCCCACACCGATCCTTGGGTAACTGCAGTGTTCTAAACTTGATCCTCGGTCTCCTTCCCTGCCATATGTATCTCGAGATTATTCTATCCCATTCTGCAAACTCTTTGTCTGTCACTTCCACTGGAAGAGTTGTGAACAGATACAATAATCTTGGTAAAACATTTGTTTTTATAATTTCTACTCTTGATGTTAAACTTGTGTATGGGACTAATCTTCATTTTTCCATGTCCGATTTTATTCTAGTCATTAACGGGTTAAAATTTATAGCTTTTAATTTGGACAAGTCTTGAGTCAGATTTACTCCCAGATAATTCATAGTTTTTGAGTCCGATATTCAACTAAATTTTTCTTTAATTAATTGGTCTGGTTGGTAGTTGAAGGTGAGAACTTGGGTTTTCTTTGTGTTTAGTTTATATCCTGATAGCAGACCAAACTCCTCCAATGTCTTCATTAATGCTGGGATCGGCCTGTTTGGTTGTGATAAGTATATCAGTACATCATCCGCAAACAACGCTATCTTTTGTTCCCCTCCCTCCATGCGTACACCCTTTATGTTTTCATTTTGCTTTATCCATTGACTTAGAGGTTCCAAATATATTGCAAATAAGAGTGGGCTAATGGAGCAGCCTTGGCGATATCCTCGATGTAATTTAAACACAGTTGATAAGTTTCCATTAATTTTAATCCTAGCCGTTGGAAATATAAAGATTTTATTGTTTCAATGAATGCTTTGCTAAAACCAAATCTTTCAAGCACCTTATATAAGAAGTTCCACCTGACCGAATCAAATACTTTTTGCGCGTCTAGTCCCAGTATTACCGCCTCTGTACCTTTTTTAATAATATTTTGCATGACTAGCAATGTGTAAAGGATTTATGAGGAGGTCAATATTAATACTGACCTCTTTACTTTAATTAATTTACTTATTCTGATTGAATAGTAATTTCATGGATTCTTTTCTTTTTCAGTTTACCCAATATTTCTGTGATCTTTGTGATGGATAAATAACCATAGCCATTAAGTGACAGAAACGTTGACTTTAGTTGGTATGCCAGGAGACACTACCATTTATTTAAAATAAATCAACTAAAATCAACATCATTACACTTGATTGATATGATTCGCACTTTCTTGCAATTTAACACGCATCAACACACTTAAATGTAACACAACAGACCTAAATACAGATGTTAACATACTTAGTCTGAGGGCTCTTGCTTAAATATAGTTTCCAGCTTGAAATAAGGATAAGAGAGGAAATGGAAGAAAGGGAAGTTTAGAGAGTCATCTATTTTGAGTTTTAACCAGAAATGACACTCCTCCGTACGAGAACCAGCTCGACCTCACAGCACGATCCAACAACATCAGCACTCTGTACCTTTGGACGTTCGTCTCGGTGGATAGAGTTGTAGAAGCAGTCTTGGACTCACAGGTCATCTGTCCGTGAAGTCCAGTTGTACCTCGGCGTGTTTATGGATTCGTGTGTCGTGATGCCTGCCTTCTTTGTCAAAGACCGTGGCATGTCCTGGTCAGTTTTCAAAATAAAGCGTTCCTCCAGAGAGTTCGTTAAGAACTTGGAGTTCTTGAAGATGACTTATAACGTGGCATGTTATAAGTCTTTAACTGAATGACGTGTACTTCACGTGTGACCGGCATTCATTCAGCTCTTTGGGACGTCTTCATGTCTTGAAGTTCCCAGCAGACTCTGGCTCTTTCAGCTTAGCTTAGAACTTTTAGAAAGAACTCTGAGATGAGAGAGACTTGTCTCTTTTTCATTGGTTAAAAAAAAACAGTCGAGGAGTTCACTTGCTGTTATCACGACCCAAGGTTACAGCCAGAAACAGAGGAAATGTTTAGGGAAAGACAGACACATAGACTCCAAGAGGAGAAATACTTGGATTAGCGTCTTAAACCTTCCGGAACAGATCTGCAAATCACAATAACACATAAAATTCACTCTGACCCCATTATATGGTCAAGTAACACAGTATAATGACATATGTCGTGAAAATGACAAAAAGTTATTCTTTTGATTACATTAGAATAAAATCAAAGATAGAAATAGTCTCTTTTGGTGACTATGTTCTCAGATTATAACTAATGGAATAAATTGTGTTAAATGTCTTGCTTTACTGAGAGGTCAGTAAAGGTCATCTCTGGAACAGTTCAAAAATACACAGGTGTATCAGAGCAGGCACGGTCATGCCCACTACAAATGTGCGCCTAATATTGTCCTGCGTCTGTCTTTGCTTTATGAAGCCTGTTTGGTCCAAGTCAATTATTTCTGGCAAAATCAATTATAAACGTCTAGCCATGATTGCAGTAAATAATCTATAATATATATTTAGGACGCTTACTGGTCTATAATTTGTACAGTTCAGTTTATCTTTTCCTCCCTTAGGGATGATCGCAATAAAAGCTTCCCTCCAGGATCTTGGCATTTCTCCTTCCTTTAATACCCAATTAAATGTATTCTTCAACAGCGGAATCAATGGTTTTCTCAACAATTTATAAAATTCAGAAATATAACCATCTGTGCCTGGAGCTTTATTGTTTTTCAAATTTGAAATTTCTGAATTAATTTCTTCTTCCGTAATTTCCTTTGTCAGCAAACAGTTTTGACCATTGGTTATTTTTGGTAAGTTTAATGAATCCAGTACTGTATGCATTTGATTCTCATTGTTGATTTCTGTCTGTGAATATAAATTTTTATAATATTTTTCAAAACATTCCTGGATCTCCTCTGTCTTATATTTTATCCTATTTGAGGCATCCTTGATTTTGTAAATATTGTTATTTGATACTTGTTTTTTCATTCTATATGCTAGTAGCTTTGCTGATTTCCCTCCGCCCTCGTAATATCTTTGTTTTGTGTACAAAAGGTTTTTTTTAATCTCATCTTCCAGAATGCAATTTATTTCCGTTTTTATCCTTTTGATTTCTTGGAGTTTCTCCTCATTCATACAACTTTGTTTATGCTGCTTTTCTAAATATTTTAAATCCCTTTGTAATTTACTAAGTTTTCCTTGTTTTTGCCTTTTTAAATATGCAGCCTTGGCAATCAGCTTCCCTTGCATTACTGCTTTGCATGTGTCCCACAATGTGGAGGGAGACACCTCACCATTATTATTCTCCTTTACATAAATATTGATTTCTTTCGTAAGTTCCTCCTTCATTTTTCCTTGTAATAAATTTGCATTGAGCCTCCACATTGTTGTTTTCGTTTCTTTTGTCATTTCCAAGGTTAAGTATACTGGACTATGATCTGATATGTCCCTAACCCCTATAGCACATGTTTCCACTCTGTATCTATCCTTTTTTTCATAAAAAAGTAATCTAGCCTTGAATATAGTGAGTGGGGCGGAGAGAAATATGTGTAGTTCTTCCCTGATGGGTTTAACACTCTCCATATGTCCATTATTCCCAGCTGTCATTAATTTTCTAAGTTTATTACTTATTGTAGATTTTTGCTTCCCACCGTCTGAACAAGCTAGGCGTGGATTCAGTCTGAGATTCATATCTCCTCCCCATAATAGCATTCCTTCTCCTTCATCTGTCATCATATCAAACATCTTTCTATAGAAAGACCAATCAGAACCAAGGGGAGCATAGATGTTCAGGATAGTGACCAGCTCTCCTTCTAATCTCCCCTTAATCATCACATATCTCCCTTCATTGTCTTTCTTTTCTGATAGCTTTTCAAAGATGGATTTTCCCGCTATAAGAATTGCCACTCCTCTCCTGTGGCCTGTTCTATATGATGAATAATACACTTGATTAAACCCATATCTCTTAAGCTTGTCATGTTCCTTCTCAGTCAGGTGAGTCTCCTGCAACAGTGCCAATCCCACCCCCTCCTTTTTCAATTTTCTTAATATTTTAGACCTCTTGATTGGGTTGAGCATCCCATTCACATTAAAAGATACCAACTTTGATAATTTTTTCTGCGTATTCATTACCACCTTGTAACAACGTATCTCTCCCCCTCTCTGCATCCCTCCCCTCATGAACCCTCTGGCTACAGGAAAACAACATAACAATGAACATAAAACAGCAACAACAACACCACACTTTCAAAACTATCACTGATGAACTCGTGAATAAAAGTAGTCCTTCCTTGTGTGGTGATATGTCCCAGTTGGGTTGCCGTAGCCAGTGTAGACTGAGCATGCGCAGTGTGTGTGTTTTAGTTGTTGACTGAGCGTGACACGAGACGTTAACATGTCCTGCTATTAGCTGTTGAATAAAGCTGAGTTCGCCAAGCTACCTCGTGAGTCCACTGCCTATTCTTCACAGAAGCAGCCGTTCATGACATGGTGTCAGAAATGGCCGACAGGACGCCTTACTGAGTGAGTTACTGAGTTAAATGGCAAAGTTCGGTCCACCAGAACCTTTCAACTTCTCGCGCCCGGCAGAATGGCCGATGTGGCGGCGGCGCTTTGATCGCTACAGAATAGCGTCAAAGCTGTTTGGAGAGAGCAGAGAGGTACAAGTTAACATGCTTCTTTATGCCCTGGGAAGAGAGGCAGAGGCTATTTACGACTCGTTTGTGTACGAGAGAGTAAATGTGGTGGCTGATGAATATGAAGAAATCGGGGAGACACACCCTGAGCTAGATTACACGACGGTAATGGCGAAATTCAGCGACCATTTTGTGCCAAGAAAAAATGTTATTCACAACAGAGCTTGCTTTCATAAAAGAGTGCAGAAAGCCGGAGAGCCTGTTGAAGCATTCGTCAGAAGCTTATATGAACTAGCACAAAACTGTGAGTTTGGAGGCACAAAAGACGAACAGATTCGAGACAGAATTGTGATTGGAATACTGGACCGGAGTACTTCTGAAAAATTGCAGCTGGAGGCAGACCTCACGCTGGAACGAGCTATTCAAATTAGGGCTGGGCGATATGAGGAAAATATTATATCGCGATATTTTTTGGCTATATCACGATACACGATATATATTGCGATATCTCCAAAATCAATGAAAAAATGATTAAAAATTGATTAAAAAATGTCAACACTAAATTTGAACAAACTTAAATATTTTATTTTAACCATCAATTGCACACATAAATAAAAAGTACTTCAAGCAAAAAGGAAGAATAAATAATTTAAACTTAAAAAGGTGCTCTTGTGCTTTTAACATTAAAAAAATGTTAAATCAAAACATTTAAGGCCTTTAAAATACAAAAACAAAAGTGTAAACAGTGGCCATAAAATTTACTGACCCAGAACAGTCACAGGTAACAACTCTCAACTATTTGCATGTGCTGGTAATTTTTAACAACAAACCACAAAATGTGCACAAGTTTCAAACTGTGCCAAGTTCAGGCAATGTCTGCAAAACCTCTGAACAAGAACAGATTTATCACAGGTACTGCAGTAAATGTGAGCCTCTGTGTACTGTATCTGGTTTTATTGTGAAAGGGTCAGGGGGTTGTTTCCGGGTTCACGAAGACGTTCTCTTAAGTTGCTCTACAAAGTGTCGCATTGAATCCTTGTGTAAAAACACAACAGCCTCCACTCAGAAACGTGAACAGAGAGGTGGAGACATTATTAAATCAGCTGTTTATCATATACTGTATCGCTAAAGACACGGTCAGTCTCAGCTGTGGAAGAAGACGGCTAATGCGTTAGCCATCTTGTTAGCCGCTAAGGACCGTATCTTTAGCGATAATGATAAAATGCTGATTTAATAATGTCTCCACCTCTCTCTGTGGTGCACACATGACTAAGCTCAGACCCGTGGTTTGTTTTAATGAAGCAGCAGGCTGGAAAAACACTTGGTTCTGCCGTTTCATCATGCTCCACTCCGCTGTTTAAATGGCGAAAAAGATTCGTAGTTCCGACCTTTCTTCGGGATTATTTTCAGCATCGTCTACAAAAACATTTTTTATGCCCTCATCTGACAATTTAATCCAAACTAGCTCAGAAAGAACATTGTTTTTCCCCCTCAGCAGCGCTCTTCATATCTGCCGTGTTTACATGTGCTGAAAGTCTCTGCGGCTCCATCCTCCTGCAGCCTGCAGGAAGGAGGGGGCGAGTGGGAGCCCGCGCGACAGCAGGAGGCTCTTGATATAGACGATATAGCCCTTTTACCCATCGTACATTTAAAATATCGCGATACATCGAGTATATTCGATATATCGCTCACCCCTAATTCAAATAGCAAGGCAAAGTGTACAAATAAAGCAGCAGAGTGCTAGCTTGCATGTCGAGCACATGGTCGACGCAATGAGTCAAGGGAGACGCCATTTCAAAACTTCAAAGAGCGACAACGATGCAAGATGGCGGCGAAAACCGGAGCCCAGTGAGCCCAAAGACTCCTTCACATGTTCACGCTGTAATAGACAACATGGAAAAACGCAGCCATGCCCAGAAAAGAACAAGAGGTGCCATAAATGCAATACATTGGGACATTTTGAAATAGTCTGCAAAACAAAAATGTTGAAAGAGGTGACAGTAGTTTCCAACAATTCAGTAGAGAGTGACGACATGATTTTTCTTGGAGCAGTAACTAATGGTAAGCCAGCTATAATAGAACAGCCAGATTCAGAAAGTGAGTGGCTTGTAGAATTACCTATAAATGGCTGTACGGTCAGATTTAAAATCGACACAGGTGCAGACATAACAGTGATGTCGCTGACTACATTTAATAGACTGCTAAATAGCCCAAGATTAGTCACAGAAGCTAAAATTCCACTGGTCACCAGCCCTGGAGGTGAAGTCCACTGTGTGGGCAGGTTTATGGCCACAAGTCAGTTTAAAGGACAGAAATACAGATTCTGGGTCACAGTCATAAAGGGACCCTATGCTCATAACCTGTTGGGAGGTAGTGTAGCTAGGAAGATGGGTTTAGTCAAGAGAATTAATAATATTAATACAGACCTCTTAGAGGATGTTTTTGGAGAAATAGGCCCGTTAAAATGTGACCCGGTAAAAATAGAACTGAGAGCAGATGCAGAGCCCTACAGCCTGACAATGCCACGATGTGTCCCATTTCCTCTCCTTTCTAAGGTTGAGGCAGAACTGAAAAGAATGCTAGATTTGGGCGTTATAGAAGAGGTTACTGAGCCTACGGATTGGTGCGCCCCAATGGTTCCTGTTGAAAAGAAAAACAGTGGCCAAGTAAGAATTTGTGTGGATCTAAAACGCTTAAACAAAGCAGTGAAAAGAGAGCGTTACATTTTACCAACTTTGGAGGACATTGCCCCAAAGCTGGCAGGAGCTAAGGTGTTTTCAACCTTAGATGCATCATGTGGTTTCTGGCAGATCCCTCTGGATGCAGAGAGCAGAAATCTGACAACATTTATAACCCCCAGTGGTAGATTCTGTTATAAGCGGTTACCATTTGGTATCACGTCAGCTCCAGAAATCTTTCAAAGACAGTTGTCCACACTGTTAAGTGACCATGAAGGTGTTGTCGTAGTCATGGATGACATTCTTGTTCATGGACAGACTAAAGAGGAACATGACAACCACCTGAATGCAGTTTTGAAAACCATCAGAAACAGCGGCTTGAAGCTGAACAAAGCAAAGTGTCATTTCAGCAAAGCAGAAACTCGTTACTTTGGTCACATCATCAGCAGTGAAGGAATAAAACCAGACCCGACGAAAGTGGAAGCCATCACAAAGATGCAGAGTCCCACAAATGTGGAGGAGCTCCGTCAGGTCCTGGGCCTGATTAACTATGTGGGGAGATTCCTGCCAGACCTCTCCACCAAGCTACACCCGATCACCAGTCTGCTACGACGAGAGAAAAAGTGGGTATGGGACGACATACAAGAACAGGCGTTTAAAGCTGCTAAAGCCATGTTGGTGTCAGCCCCAGCTCTTGCATATTATGATGCAAGGAGAAAAACTGTTATCAGCGCAGATGTAAGCAGCTACGGCTTAGGAGCAGCTCTACTACAAGAACACGAGGATGGATTAAAGCCTGTGGCATTCTGCTCCCGCACACTGTCTGACGCAGAGAGAAGATACTCTCAAATCAAAAAGGAGTGTTTAGCAGGTGTGTGGGCATGTGAGCGATTTGCACGCTACGTTCAGGGAATGGACAGTTTCGTTCTACAAACACACCACAAACCACTTGTACCACTCATAAACACTTATGACCTGGACAAAGCCCCTCCAAGGTGCCAGAGACTCCTGATGCGGCTTTTAAGATTCAACGTGGAAGCAGAGCACGTTCCAGGCAAGCAGTTGTTAGTAGTCGACACCCTATCCAGGAGGCCACAGAGACACGTGAGTGATGAGACTACAGATCACATTGTACAAGCACATGTTGAATCAGTTATGGTAAATGCACAAGTCTCATCCCAAAGACTCTCAAGGATCCGTGAGGCAACTCAGCACGATCACGAACTGCAGCAGATTATAAAGTTTATCAGGAACGGATGGCCGCCAAGAACAGCGATGAACCCATCTCTTCATCGTTACCATTCAGCACGAGCACATCTCTCAGAAGCTGATGGTTTGGTGTTATTCGAGAACCGGCTGGTCATTCCTTCTGCGCAGAGAGCTGAGGTGCTGTCAGAGATACACAAAGGACATCAAGGACTAACACGTGCCGGGCACGCGCCAGGATGGCAGTGTGGTGGCCAGGCATCAGTGCTGAGATTAAACAGACTGTGTCAACATGTAAATTCTGCATTGAACACAAACCAACACAGAGGCACGAACCTCTCCTGACTTCTACTCTACCAGGGGGGCCCTGGTAGCGCATAGCAGCAGATCTGTGCGAGCGAGCATGAGAGTAAGAATTTTCTCATTGTAACGGACTATTATTCCAGAGACATTGAAATAGTCCATTTGTCTTCCACATCGAGTCGTGAAGTCATTAGTCGACTCAAGAGCATGTTCGTGAGGTGGGGAATTCCACTGGAACTGGTGAGTGATAATGCAACTCAATTTACATCCAGTGACTTCCAGGACTTTTCCAGAGAGTATGGATTTGTGCACGCAACTTCCAGCCCCCACTACCCTCAGGCGAACGGTGCTGCCGAACGAGCGGTTCAGACTGCAAAGAACATTTTGAAGCAGCCTGACCCCCATCTGGCCCTGATGTGCTACAGAGCAACACCTAGTGCTGCTACAGGTGTGAGCCCTGCACTACTGATGACGGGAAGAGAAATCAGAACCACACTTCCAATGCTGGAGAGCAAGTTGAAAGCTGCTCCAGTGGACAGACAAGAGATTCAACAAAAGGACAGACAGACAAAGGAAACCTACAGGTTCTTCCATGATCGCCGTCATTCTGCACAACCACCTCCTGCACTACAACCGGGACAGGACGTCAGGATAAAACTGGATGGTGAAAAGAGTTGGAAAACCCCAGCAAAGGTCATCGGCAAATGCCATGAGCCAAGGTCGTATATGGTGGAAACGGAGAATGGAGCTGTGTTAAGATGAAACCGGAGACATCTGCAAGCTGTCCCACTTCCCACAGATCAACCAGATCAGATACAACCACCTGATTCTCCAGTGACACTGAACAGTAGCTTTCCACCTGAAGACAGTGCTGATTCTGCGACCAGAACTCCTGAGCAGAGACATATGGGTCCAGAGGTGGAGCGCTCAACTCCACAAGGTTCACAGGTGACTTCCAGGGGAAGGGTAATCAGAATCCCTCTGAGGTACCGAGACACTTAATGACCGGAAAAAAAATAATAATAATAAAGTGAAGTTGACCTGTGTAGTTTGTATGTGTAGTTTTATATATATATATATATATATAAGGGTGAAATATAGAGTTCTGAAGTGTGGGTAAATTGTAACGGGAAAAATGTGTAGTTTGTATGTGTAGTTTATATATATAAGGGTGAAATATAGAGTTCTGAAGTGTGGGTATTTTGTAACGGGAAAAATGTTTAGTTGTTCACCGAATTAATAGGAACAGCAACTATCGAGGGCAGAATAATCCCTACGTTGCTGTTGACCGAGGGCAGTCTACCCCAATGTCCTAGTGTTAGGATGTTATATACAGGGGAGTTTAGAAACGTGTGTTTCCTGCTAAAAGGGAGAGATGTGGTGATATGTCCCAGTTGGGTTGCCGTAGCCAGTGTAGACTGAGCATGCGCAGTGTGTGTGTTTTAGTTGTTGACTGAGCGTGACACGAGACGTTAACATGTCCTGCTATTAGCTGTTGAATAAAGCTGAGTTCGCCAAGCTACCTCGTGAGTCCACCGCCTATTCTTCACAGAAGCAGCCGTTCATGACAAGTGGGGTCTGTATTTTGACCCTTTTTGGGCTATGATGGATTATGTGCCCTAAGAGATGTCCTCTCCCTGCCCGAGGGAGCGGGCTCTTACAGTTGCCCATAGCTTTGTCCATGTGCCGTCCGCGGCACCATCAATGACAGCCCGACCCATCTGCTATATTAGTAAAATGTCCTTATCGAATTAACCCGATTAGCAAAAATAGATTAGTACAATAATAATAATAAAGTAATTACCAAAAGTCCACGCTTCTGCCTTTTTTCTTCATTAGCTCCAGCCTTATAACAACTGATAATAGAAAAAAAACATTACATACCTCATTCCTCGTTTTTAATGACATTGGCTCTTACACATTTTCCTGATTCCTCCTAAACCCTTGTAGTTTATGTTTAAATCCTGCTGCAGTATCCTTAGGTGTCTGTCCCTTCTTGGCCCCCACGGTCTTCCAAGTCAGACGTTTGATTTTCTGCAGGCTGGTCTCCGCCGGTGTAGCCACCGTCACCCGAAATCCTCGTCCCACCATGTCCTTCGTCGCCTCCTCAGCAGTGTCGTAGACCCGTGTCTCTCCCTCGTAGAACACCCGCAGTCTCGCTGGGAATGGTGTCTGGAAGCGTATATTCTTCTCTCGCAGAGCTCTCTTCGCCTCCGCATATTCCTTCCTTTTCTTCAACACCTTCGGAGCGTAGTCATGGTCCAGAAACACTTTCTTCCCCTCGTACATGAATCCCTTCTTCTGCCATGCCTTCTTTATAATCTCTTCCTTTACTCTGAAGTCCAAAAACTTTACCACTATAGATCTCGGAGGTGATTCAGGTGAGGGTCGTGATGGCAGAGCCCTGTGGGCTCTCTCTCTATCCGGAAGGAGAAGGACGGAGGTACAGTAGCTCCAGTTTTTCTCTTAGCAGGTTCTCCACAAAGTCCGACATCTTTCCAGCTCCTTCCTCTGCCCCCTCCTTGATACCATGAATCCTGATATTCCCCCTACTGGATCTTCCCTCTTGGTCCACCAGCCTCATTTCGAACTGTTTCTGTAGCTCCAGGAGTTCCAACGTGGCCTCCTCCATGTGCTGCAGGCGCTCCTCCGCGTCTGTTATCCGCTTCTCTGCATTATCAATCCTGCTGTTAGCTACTTTAATCGCCTCTTTAATTTTGTTTAAGGAGTCCGAGCTTTCCTGGCGAAAATCTCACAGTTCCTGGAGAATTGTTTCCAAGTTTGCCATGCTTAATGTGGCGCAGGCCTCCGGACTGTCGCTAACATTTTTAGCTAAATCCGTTAGCCCTGAAGCTAGCGCTTCGCTTTCGTCGATTCCTCTTTTTTCTAACTCGGGTTTTAGCAGTTTTCTTTCGTTTTTTTCCTCTTGGCATGGTAAATGCCCTTCTTTTTAAATTCATTATATATCTAACTTTTCATGGTTTTTCACAAAGTTCGAGCTTACATGAACCTGGGTTGGGGAGCTCGTCTTTTACACTGCCGCCATGTTGGATTCCTGGAAGTCCCCCCAAGGGTCTGGTTTTAACCAGGCTAACACAGGACAGGAGGCAAGTATACCACACACATGTCCTCCTTACTCATGGTACAGCTGAAAAAAACTAAAAATGCGCTAAGCATGATGGGAAAGACAACACAGCCACTCCCTTTAACCAATAAGAGAGTGGATTTAGTTGTCTTTCCCATTATAACCAATAGTTTGTCCAGCTAAAGCTGAAAAAACAAAACAAAAAAACGCTAAGCATGATGGGAAAGACAACATAGCCACTCCCCTTAACCACTAAGAGAGTGGATTTTGTTGTCTTTCCCATAATTTTGAAATAAAACACTGGTTCACTTTAAATTTTCTTAAACTAAATTGCAATAAAACAGAACTTCTTTTAATTGGAACTAAATCAATACTAAACAAACTTCATAGCTTCTCCATTCCAGTTGATAACACTTCCATCTTTCCCTCCCATCAGGTTAAGAGTCTGGGTGTCATCTTTGATAGCACCCTCTCTTTCTCTTCCCATGTCAATAATATCACTCGGTCAGCCTACTTTCATCTTCGAAACATTAATCGTCTCCGTCCTTCCCTCACTCCTCACTCCACTGCTGTTCTGGTTCACAGTCTAGTCACCTCTCGTTTAGATTATTGTAATTCTCTTCTTTTTGGCCTACCCCAGAAAACCCTTCGTAAATTACAACTGGTCCAAAATTCAGCTGCCCGTATCATTACACGGACCCCCTCAATCCATCACATCACACCTGTTTTAAAACAGCTTCATTGGCTTCCCATCCCATATCGCATCAATTACAAAATACTCCTCCTTACATTCAAAGCTGTCCACAACCTTGCTCCTCCATACCTTTCAGACATTATTCACATTGCTACACCTGCTCGTACCCTCAGATCCTCTTCTTCCATCCAGCTCATTGTTCCCATTGCCCGTCTTGTTACTATGGGGAACAGAGCATTCAGCTGCTCTGCTCCCCAGCTCTGGAACTCACTCCCACCTGATATTCGCAACACAGACTCATTGCCACATTTCAAAGTCAAACTCAAAACTCACCTGTTTAAAGTAGCCTATGCATGATAACAATTGCATTGTCTTATTTTTTATTTTATTTTTTAAATTCATTTTACTTGTTTTTTCTATGTTTTTAATGTGTCTGGTTTATTTTTATTTTATTTTTTATGATTGACAATGTAAGGTGACCTTGAGTGCCAAGAAAGGCGCCTACAAATAAAATGTATTATTATTATTATTATTATAATGCTTAGCGTTTTTACTTTTCCAGCTAAAGCTGGAAAACTAAAAACAACAGTAACTCATGGCTCACTGCTAAAGCTGGAAAACTAAAAAAAAACGCTAAGCATTATGGGAAAGACAACAAAATCCACTCTTTTAGTGGTTAAGGGGAGTGGCTGTGTTGTCTTTCCCATCATGCTTAGCGCTTTTTTAGTTTTTTCAGCTTTAGCTGGACAAACTATTGGTTATAACTAGTGCATTAACAGAATAACCGAGTTTTCGACAGGTCGAGTGCTTTGACTTCTATCGAGGCTTTTTTGTCCAACTCGGGTACCCGTAGTGACGTCATCACGTGATAAAAACAGAGCGCGCGGTAGCTTTTAGCTTTTAGTAGACGCTACAAAATGGATTCCTTTGTGCGCACGGATCTATGAAGCTGGTCCAGTCTTGTCAAAAAGGTAAAACAGTTTATAATTTTATAAATTGCGCCACTCATTGAAACATCCTGTTGACGTTCTTTGCTTCAACACCGTAGTAGATTGTTGTGACAGCAGAGGGCAGTGTTTTATTGCAGGTCCCATATATAACACGGTTGAAACGGCTTCATCTCTCTCGTTTCACAAACAAAAAAACAAATATTCATCTCTCTAGAGCTATTAAAAATCTATAAACACAATCTCTAAAAGTAAACCTAAATTGCACAGCTGCAGGCGGTGGTACGGTGTGGCTGTGGCCCAATTTGTTTTTTAAGTTTCGGTTTTCATCGCCTTATACTTTCACTTTTAATATTATTAATATAACTAATAGTTTTGTTTTTCCTGTGACTTATGTGCAGTATGATAAATGATAGGAGCATAATAAATGCTCCCAATGCTTTGTTGGTCTTTTTTTTCTTTTTGTAAAGACGTTTTTAGGCATTTATATTTATTTATTTATTTTGCATCGTAAGACACTGTGACGTCATCGGCTACTCGAGCGTCGTTCGAGTTTTTTTATGTTAATGTCGAGGTTAAAAATTATGTACTCGTTCAACCCCTAGTTATAACTATTGGTTATAATGGGAAAGACAACAAAATCCACTCTCTTATTGGTTAAGGGGAGTGGCTGTGTTGTCTTTCCCATCATGCTTAGCACTTTTTTAGTTTTTTCAGCTGCACCATGAGTAAGGAGAACATGTGTGTGGTATACTTGCCTCCTGTCCTAAGTCAAAGTCAAAGTCAACTTTATAGTCAGAACTGCAATATGTACAGGACATACACAGGATTGAAATTGCGTTTCTCTCTTAGTCCCTCGGTGCAACAGTAACCATTTAAACACTAAAACACTAAAACATTTAATAAACATAAGCATAAAATAGTAAAAGTGTAACACTGTCCTGAGTTTTTGCATAGTAGTATAAAAGTATGAAAATTTACACCAACACTAAAACACTAAACATTTAATGAACATAAGCATAAAATGATATAATAAAAGTGGTAAAAAGGTAAATACCTTCAGAAGCTTCAATATATTCAAAACAGTGCAGCAAGGATTTTGTTGAGAGTTCGTAAATTTGAACATATTACACCCATTCTCCATAACCTTCATTGGCTTCCTGTCGCTTACAGAATTCAGGACAAAAATGCTCTCATTACACATCAATGCTTACACGGAGCTTCACCAGATTATCTAAAGAACATTCTTGCACCATACTCATCCACCCGGTCTCTACGGTCACAGAACAGTCATCTACTTCACATTCCGAGGACCAAATTAAGGACCATGGGAGACCGGGCTTTCGGTGTGGCTGCCCCCCACCTGTGGAACTCTCTTCCTGACTGCCTAAGAGCTCCACAGTCACTGGTTGACTTTAAGAGTGGCTTGAAGACCTTTCTTTTTAACCAAGCATACTCTGCCTCCTCATGATTCTATCTTTGATCTTAGTTGATACTGTTATTGATTTTACTTGTTTTATTACTTGTTTTATTGACATTTAATTCTGTTGCACTTTGTAGCACTTTGAGATTTTCATTAATGAAAAGTGCGTTATAAATTGAATTCATTATTATTATTATTATTATTATTATTATTATTATTATTATTATTATTATTATTATTATTATTATTATTAAGTGTAATACTGTCCTGAGTTTTTGCATAGTAGTATAAAAAGTATAAAAAGTATATCTATAAAATAAACTGAAGGTTCTAGCATTGACATTTGCAAAGAGTGGCAAAGCAGCATATGAGTTAATGTACAGTATATGTATGAGGTAGTTGATGTTGGTATAGAGGCAAAGTGGCATATGCAGTAAGGCACATAAGGCACATTGGGCATCCTTAAATAAGGCTAGTCAGAGAATACTGTATATGTATCAGCAGTAGTGTAGATATAAAAGTAGTGTAAATGTAAACAGTAGTAATAAATGTAAACAGTAGTAATAAATGTAAACAGTATTAATAAATGTAAACAGTGAATGTAAACAGTAGTATGACTATAGGCAGTAATGTAATACAAACATTAGTGCAAATATGAGAAGTAGTGCAAACTGAATGAGCACATGACCGAGAGTTTAGTGAATAACCCGTTTGATGACACAGAGTCCAGTGTTAAAATCTTTGTGTTGTAATGTGTGAGAAAGTTTTTTGTGTTAAGGCAGTTCAAATGGAGGGGGGAGGCAGAGCAGGCAGAGTGTTTAGCATCCTGACTGCCTGATGAACAGAGCTGTCTCTCAGTCTGCCAGTTCGAGCCTCGAGACTTCTCAGTCTCCTCCCTGATGGCAGCAGTCTGAAGTAGCTGTGTAGTGGGTGTGTGGGATCACCTGCCATGCAGAGGGCTTTCCGAGTGAGTAAGTGCTGCTAAAGTCAGTGGGTTCCCTATTGTAAGGCTTAAAGCTGCACTGACATAATGTTGTAAGTAANNNAAAAAGGCGTTCAATACAGGATCAACTGGACTTTATTTGTTGCAGAAAACGTTTCGACTTCTGTCCAGAAGTCTTTTTCAATTTTGTAAGCTGTGTATAAAACTTCTCGTTCTCACAGCTTCCATTCAGAATTGAAAAAGACTTCTGGACAGAAGTCGAAACGTTTTCTGCAACAAATAAAGTCCAGTTGATCCTGTATTGAACGCCTTTTTTGATTTCATCATGTCCTGGACGACTGAGAATCTTCACCAGCATATATATATATATATATATATATATATATATATATATATATATATATATATATATATATATATATATATATATATATATATATATATATATATATTAGTGCATTAACAGAATAACCGAGTTTTCGACAGGTCGAGTGCTTTGACTTCTATCGAGGCTTTTTTGTCCAACTCGGGTACCCGTAGTGACGTCATCACGTGATAAAAACAGAGCGCGCGGTAGCTTTTAGCTTTTAGTAGACGCTACAAAATGGATTCCTTTGTGCGCACGGATCTATGAAGCTGGTCCAGTCTTGTCAAAAAGGTAAAACAGTTTATAATTTTATAAATTGCGCCACTCATTGAAACATCCTGTTGACGTTCTTTGCTTCAACACCGTAGTAGATTGTTGTGACAGCAGAGGGCAGTGTTTTATTGCAGGTCCCATATATAACACGGTTGAAACGGCTTCATCTCTCTCGTTTCACAAACAAAAAAACAAATATTCATCTCTCTAGAGCTATTAAAAATCTATAAACACAATCTCTAAAAGTAAACCTAAATTGCACAGCTGCAGGCGGTGGTACGGTGTGGCTGTGGCCCAATTTGTTTTTTAAGTTTCGGTTTTCATCGCCTTATACTTTCACTTTTAATATTATTAATATAACTAATAGTTTTGTTTTTCCTGTGACTTATGTGCAGTATGATAAATGATAGGAGCATAATAAATGCTCCCAATGCTTTGTTGGTCTTTTTTTTCTTTTTGTAAAGACGTTTTTAGGCATTTATATTTATTTATTTATTTTGCATCGTAAGACACTGTGACGTCATCGGCTACTCGAGCGTCGTTCGAGTTTTTTTATGTTAATGTCGAGGTTAAAAATTATGTACTCGTTCAACCCCTAATATATATATAATTTTTTTTTTCATTGAACTATGTTTGTTTTTGCAAAATAAATTATAAATATATTAAAATTTCATTACAAGTTATGGTAATTTTCTCACTGGGACACGCCCGCATAAATCCGAGAACTTCCGCAATACGTCACGTGACGTAAGGAGAAGAGACGCTGCTCAGTGCGCACCTTGTGAACAACATGGCGACCGATACAGAACCGGACGAATTTAGCAAACTGAGTGAAGAATAGAGCAATTTTTAGTCAGTTTGGGAAGCAAAAGTTATTTCAGGGGGTTAAACAATAAACAGCAGGTTCTAATTTATGTCTGCAGCCGTATTTATTGATGTGAGGATTGTGAGGATTGTGCCTTCCTTGTTTGTTTTTCCTGCCTGTCTCTTGTCAATCATCCCCAGTCTGTCTCACAGGTGTTTGTAATTTGTCTCGTCCTGTCTGTGTGTATATAAGCCCTGTCATGTGTCTCAGTCAGTGTCGGTGCATAGTTGGGTCTTCCCTGTGTCTCTCCAGTCCTCACTCATGTAAGTGTTTTGCTGCATCGTCAGCTGTTTCATTTATATCATTAAATATTATGTTTTATACTACTCCTTGGCCTCCACGAGCTTCTGTCTGCACCCCTGGGTTTAATCTTGCTCCCTGAGCAAATCCTGACATTATGCACCGACCATTAAAAAAGCCCAGCAGACAGAAGGTTGTTCCTACCTGTCCTCTTGAGTCCACACAGATGGAGGAGACCGTGTTCCGCTGTGGCGGGTTCCAGGTCCAACCCGTGTCAACACATGATCTCTGCCAGGACGTGGAGATTTTATCTTCTCCTCTCTTAGTCCTCGAGGAACGAAGGACCCAGCTCCGGGTGGACAACGTGTCCCATGACTCCAGTCCCCTCTCCTCCTCGGCTCAGTTCAGCTACTCTGGGTGGACATCGGGAGAGGACACGGAACCGGAGGACGAGCTCTGCTCCATGCCTGTCCCTCAGCCTAATCGTCGCCACCGGAGCAGCCGAAAACGAACCCGGAAGCGGTCCAATGCGCTGGTCCCGGCGCCTTCGGCGGTTCCGGCTCGGTTCGGCGGAAGCGAACTTCCTAAGGTCAGTCCCAACGCTTCCTCGGGGGAGGGTCCTGTCGCCTCACCTTCCAGGGTTCCGGTGAGGGCAGGGTCCAGTACCTCACCATCACTCCGGGCTGTTCCTGTTCAGTTCAGCGAGACTGACTTTTCCGAACCAGGTTCTGATGTTTTCGTGGGGGCGGACCTTGACCTCTCACCTACACACACAGATTCATCGAGACTCAGCTCTGTCCCCTCTCACTCTTCCCCCCGTTCGTCCAGAGACAAGGTGAAGGGGGGCCAACCTGTCAATCAGCCAAAACAACAAAACTCCATCACTCCAGCAGGGGTCACCCCAGGAGTGTCTTCAGGGGTGATAGACACTGCCACAATAAATCACATAAATTACAACCTTGAAAAACTGTTTTCCTCAGCCAAAAATAATCCGGACTGTTCAAAACTAAACCTCACTTTAGCCAAAAAACTGTTATTATCAGTACATGGTCTCACATCCATCCCCTCATACCACTGTATCCTGATGGAGATTCATTCCATCTTAGAAACAGCCCCAGCTTCCTGTTCAAAATCAGTTCCGGGTTTTTCCTCTGTCTCCCCACCACTTGCAGTCCCACCTGCAGGGTCCTGTTCTAAGGGGGTCTTGGCTGATGCCCTTTCTGCGACCCGTTATGAGGGAGTTCCTGTGTCCGGGAAGGGTTTCTGTTCTGGTCCTGGACCACGTCGTCGCCGTGGCAGGGATCGGTGGCAAAGAGGACCTGCCGACTCCTCTTCTTCGGCTGCGGACGACTCCTCCTCTTCGGCTGCTGACGACTCCTCTTCGACTACAGCCTCGATGGTGGTCTCCTCGACTGCAGACTCGACGGTGGTCTCTTCGCCTGCAGACTCGACGTGGTCTCCTCGCCTGCAGACTCGACGGTGGTCTCCTCGCCTGCAGTCTCGACGGTGGTCTCCTCGCCTGCAGACTCGACGGTGGTCTCCTCGCCTGCAGACTCGACGGTGGTCTCCTCGCCTGCAGACTCGACGGTGGTCTCCTCGCCTGCAGACTCGACGGTGGTCTCCTCGCCTGCAGACTCGACGGTGGTCTCCTCGCCTGCAGACTCGACGGTGGTCTCCTCGCCTGCAGACTCGACGGTGGTCTCCTCGCCTGCAGACTCGACGGTGGTCTCCTCGCCTGCAGACTCGACGGTGGTCTCCTCGCCTGCAGACTCATCTCCTGGTCCTGGCTCAGCTCCAGAACCACCGGCTCCAGAGGGCGTTGCCGTCCTACCTACGTCTTCTGAGGGTCCCAGCGCCGCCGACGCCTCCACGTCTCCTGAGGGTCCCAGCGCCGCCGACGCCTCTACGTCTCCTGAGGGTCCCAGCGCCGCCGACGCCTCTACGTCTCCTGAGGGTCCCAGCGCCGCCGACGCCTCTACGTCTCCTGAGGGTCCCAGCGCCGCCGACGCCTCTACGTCTCCTGAGGGTCCCAGCGCCGCCGACGCCTCTACGTCTCCTGAGGGTCCCAGCGCCGCCGACGCCTCGACGTCTCCTGAGGGTCCCAGCGCCGCCGACGCCTCGACGTCTTCGGAGGGTCCCGAGGGGTCCACGTCTTCGGAGGGTCCCGAGGGGTCCACGTCTTCGGAGGGTCCCGAGGGGTCCACGTCTTCGGAGGGTCCCGAGAGGTCCACGTCTTCGGAGGGTCCCGAGGGGTCCACGTCTTCGGAGGGTCCCGAGGGGTCCCAGGAGAGACCCCCTCCAGTTTCCTATGCCGAGGGGTCCCGAGAGGGACCCCCTCCAGTTTCCTGTGCCGAGGGGTCCCGGGAGGGACCCCCTCCAGTTTCCTGTGCCGAGGGGTCCCGGGAGGGACCCCCTCCAGTTTCCTGTGCCGAGGGGTCCCGGAAGGGACCCCCTCCAGTTACCTGTGCCGAGAGGTCCCTGGAGGGAGCCCCTCATGTTTCCTGTCCCAGGAGGGTCCTGGAGGACTTCTTCCACGGTGTCTCGCAGTACGGTGTCTCACAGCCAGAGGTCTCGCAGCCAGAGGTCTCATTGCCAGAGGTCTCGCAGCCAGAGGTCTCGTAGCCAGAGGTCTCGCAGCCAGAGGTCTCGCAGCCAGAGGTCTCGCAGCCAGAGGTCTCACAGCCAGAGGTCTCGCAGCCAGAGGTCTCGCAGCCAGAGGTCTCGCAGCCAGAGGTCTCGCAGCCAGACGTCTCGACACCGATGGAGGGTCTCCATACCGCAGACGTCTGCTCACCTGATGTCTCGCATGACTCGCCTGATGCCTCGACATCTCCAGAGGGTCACGGTGCCTCTACATCTCCAGAGGGTCTCGATACCTCTACCAGGTTTACAGAGGGAACTGCAGACGTCTCGACATCGACTGAGGGTCTCCGCGTTGCAGACGTCTCGACATCGACTGAGGGTCTCCGCGTTGCAGACGTCTCGACATCGACTGAGGGTCTCCGCGTTGCAGACGTCTCGACATCGACTGAGGGTCCCCGCGTTGCAGACGTCTCGACATCGACTGAGGGTCCCCGCGTTGCAGACGTCTCGACATCGACTGAGGGTCCCCGCGTTGCAGACGTCTCGACATCGACTGAGGGTCCCCGCGTTGCAGACGTCTCGACATCGACTGAGGGTCCCCGCGCTCTCAACGCCTCCACGTCGATGGAGGGTCTGCATGTTACGATTGACGTCTCACCGCCAGCAGACGTCTCATTGCCTGCGCCCAGAATGGCTCCCACACCTGCGCCCAGAATGGCTCCCACGCCTGCGCCCAGAATGGCTCCCACGCCTGTGCCCAGAATGGCTCCCACGCCTGCGTCCAGAATGGCTCCCACGCCTGCGCCCAGAATGGCTCCGGCGCCTGCGCCCAGAATGGCGCCTGCGCCCAGACTGGCTCCCACGCCAGTGCCCAGGTTGGGGTTTCGTCCCTCAATGACCACAGACTCTACGACGGTGGATGCCTCTTCGCCGGCCGACTCCTCGTCAGGTGCAGATGGCTCTTTGCCGGCCGACTCCTCGTCAGGTGCAGATGGCTCTTCGCCTGATGGCTCTTCGCCGGCCGACTCCTCGTCAGGTGCAGATGGCTCTTCGCCGGCCGACTCCTCGTCGGGTGCAGATGGCTCTTCGTCGGCCGTCTCCTCGTTGGGTGCAGATGGCTCTTCGTCGGTCGTCTCTACGTTGGCGCCCGACGACTCCTCTACGTTGGCGCCCGACGACTCCTCTACGTTGGCGCCCGACGACTCTTCTCCATTGGCACCCGACGACTCCTCTCCACAGGCGCCCGACTATCCCACGCTGCCTGTTGCAGAGGCTCCTCGGCCCTCCACGTGGCCTGTTGCAACGGCTCCTCGTGCTCCTCGTGTTGGACGGCTCTCCGGCCGCCCGCCTGAGATGACTCCTCGTGCTCCTTGTGATGGACGGTCTCCTGGCCGTCTGCCTGAATTGACTACTCGTGATGGACGGTCTCCTGGCCGTCCGCCGGATCGTCTCCTACCTGTTGGACGGCCTCCCGGCCTCTCGCCGGTTCGACTCCTGCCGGATGGATGGTCTCCGGGCCGTCCGCCGGATCGACTCCTGCCTGCTGACGACCTCCTGGTTTTCCTCTTTGACCGTTTGATAATTTCGTAGTTCCTTTCTTTGACTTTAGTTCCCGCAGTTTGTCTTAGGCCTTTGTGTTTAGTCCCTGTACTTTAGTCTTAGATCCGGTCTTGGTGTTTAGTTTCCTCAGTTTTTCTTAGTCTTTGTTTGCTCCCGGGTCTCGTCTGGCTGGGTTTTTTTTGCCCTTGTGTTTTCCTTGTGCCCGCCGTCCTTGCGGTTCCTCCCTCTGCCCGTCCTGGGTTGGGTGTTTTCTAGGGTCGCCAGGGGGCGTCCTTTGAGGGGGGGGTACTGTGAGGATTGTGCCTTCCTTGTTTGTTTTTCCTGCCTGTCTCTTGTCAATCATCCCCAGTCTGTCTCACAGGTGTTTGTAATTTGTCTCGTCCTGTCTGTGTGTATATAAGCCCTGTCATGTGTCTCAGTCAGTGTCGGTGCATAGTTGGGTCTTCCCTGTGTCTCTTCAGTCCTCACTCATGTAAGTGTTTTGCTGCATCGTCAGCTGTTTCATTTATATCATTAAATATTATGTTTTATACTACTCCTTGGCCTCCACGAGCTTCTGTCTGCACCCCTGGGTTTAATCTTGCTCCCTGAGCAAATCCTGACAATTGAAGCCTTACCAACGAAGAAGCAGGTGTCAAGCCGCGACTTGTGAGGACCAAGGAGGACGTGATGGAACCCGTTCACGTCGTCCACAGAGCACTGATTGGTACTGCTTTAATTAATGTATCCATCTAATAATTATTCAACATTACTTATAGTTGAAAAAAGATGAGTCCCTTTGAAGCATCTGTTTTATTTTCTATGTTTATTCTAACGTTATGTGCAAAATTTCACCCAAATTCTGTCTAAATAACATACATTTTCATAGCTGGATCATCAATGGTTTCAGCTGTAATAATCAAAATAAAACGATATTTGATATTCACCCTATTATAAGTTTAATCATATAAATATTTGCTAATTTAAGCTTGTTCTACCTTTTCTGCCAGTTTTATTTTGTTGCATATTTAGATAATGTTATCAAGTTTTTTGTTGTAATTTCTGCTACTTTGAGCAACCATCCTACATCCTGCTCAGCTGATGTGCTTGTCTGTGAAGTTTTGACCTTCTTTGTGGTTCCTGCAGGGACGTGTCCTCAGTCGCGGTGCTGATGACTTTATGACTAGGGATGCACCGATCCACATTTCTCACTTCCGATCCGATCCGATACTTATTAACTCAGTATCGACCGATACAGATACTTTCCCGAACCAATACTGTTCAGGTATGTGACTCTGTATAATGAAACTTTTGTACCTAAACTATTCATTTTAACTTGTGTGAGATAAACCCAATGAAGACACTTTTAAGCCTTACAATAGTGAACCCACTGACTTTAACAGCACACAGGACAGGAGGCAGTTTTACCACACACATGTCCTCCTTACTCATGGTGCAGCTGAAAAAACTAAAAAAGCGCTAAGCATGATGGGAAAGACAACACAGCACTCCCCTTAACCAATAAGAGAGTGGATTATAGCTGGAAAACAGATTTTGCTGGAAAACTTTTCTAGGTAAATCGGGAAAACTAAAAACAACAGTAGCTCATGGCTCTCTGCTAAAGCTGGAAAACTAAAAAAACGCTAAGCATTATGGGAAAGACAATAAAATCCACTCTCTTATTGGTTAAGGGGAGTGGCTGTGTTGTGTTTCCCATCATGCTTAGCACTTTTTTAGTTTTTTCAGCTGCACCATGAGTAAGGAGCACATGTGTGTGGTATAATTGCCTATTGTCCTGTGTGCTGTTAAAGTCAGTGGGTTCCCTTTTGTAAGGCTTAAGAGTATTTTCATTGGGTTTATGTCACACAATGTTAAGAAGTGCAGTCAGAGAATGTGATTGAACACAGGTGCTCTTTGAAGCTGGATCGGAAAAATATCGGCAGGTTTGAACCGATACCCGATACTGCTGGTATCGGATACCGATACCGATACTGGATCGGATCTGCCCCATCCCTATTTATGACCAGTCTGAAGAGTGGACGCTCGCAGCTAGAGCACGCCGGGAGTGATGGGAAAAACGCTGTGGCTGAGGTGACATGATCACAGACAACATCCATCCATCATGTGTACATCCATCTTTCATTATCACCCACCCATGCATCCATCCATCCAACATCCATCCACCCACCCATCCATCCACCATCCATCCACCCACCTATCCATCCATCCATCCATCCATCCATCCACCATCTATTCCAATTTTTATAAAGCTCATTTCAATTCCTATCCCTTACTTTTGGTCTTACTTTGGTCTTGTTCTTCCATTTCAGCACTTTCCAGTTTAAACTTCCTAAGTCGATCCAGAAGGACCAAAATCTCATCTTTTATCTGGCTGGGAATACAGCGTCAGTGTAAAGGTAGATATTATCCTGTCAAAGACTACATTTGCTATTTCTTCCCAAATGTCAGCAATAGCTGCTCCTTTTGCCAGTGTTAAAGTGAAAGTATTGAACATCTATATGTAGATTGTTTTCATATTACAATATTCTGGTCTGAAATACAAAACTGCTTACTGAAAAAGTTTTAAAGTACATTGTGTTATCAAAAATGCAAATATTGCTCATCTTTAATAATTCATTCTTTTTTTCAGACGAACTTCTTCTTCTTCTTCTTTCGGATTTTCCCTTTTCAGGGGTCGCCACAGCGAGTCATCCTCCTCCACCTCACTCTGTCCTGTGAATCCTCTGTCCTCACTCCAACTAACTTCATGTCCTCTCCAACTGCATCCATGTATCTTCTTTTTGGCCTCCCTCTTTGTCTTTTTCCTGGCAGCTGCATTTCTAACATCCTTCTACCAATATACCCACTGTCCCTCCTCTGGGCATGTATAAACCATCTCAGTCTGGCCTCCCTAACTTTATCTCCCAGCTGTTCAACATGTGCTGTACCTCTGATGATCTCATTCCTGATCTTATCCAACTTTGTCACTCCTAAGGAGAACCTCAGAATCTTCATTTCTGCCACTTCCAGTTCTTTCTCCTGTCGTTTTGTTAATGACACTGTCTCCAGACCATACAACATAGCTGGTCTCACCACTGTCTTGTAAACTTTTCCTTTAACCTTTGCTGACACCTTTTTGTCACAAATCACTCCTGAAACATTTCTCCATCTACTCCATCCTGCCTGGACTCTCTTTTTCACCTCTTTACTACATTTCCCATTTTCCTGGATAGTGGACCCCAAGTACTTGAAGTCCTGCACCTCTGTGACCTCTGATCCTTGTAGCCTCAATGTTCCACCAGCTTCCCGCTCAGTCACACACATGTACTCTGTCTTACTATGGCTGACTTTCATTCCTCTTCTTTCAAGTGCATGCCTCCACCTCTCCAAGTTCTCTTCCACCTGTTCCCTGTTCTCACCACAGATCACAATGTCATCTGCAAATATCATAGCCCATGGGGATTCCTGCCTGACCTCATCTGTTAGTCAGTCCATCACCAGAGCAAACAAGAAGGGGCTCAGAGCCGATCCTTGATGCAATCCCACTTCCACCTTGAAGCTATCTGTCACTCATACAGCACATCTCACCACTGTCCTGCTGTCCTCATACATGTCCTGTACCAGTCTAACATATTTTTCTGCCACTCCAGATTTCCTCATGCAATACCACACCTCCTCTCTTGGCACCCTGTCATATGCTTTTTCTAAATCCACAAAGACACAATGGAGTTCTTTCTGACCCTGTCTGTACTTCTCTATCAACATCCTCAAAGCAAAAATGGCATCTGGTGCTCTTTCTTGGCATGAAACGATACTGCTGCTCACAGATAGTCACCTCTTGTCTAAGTCTTGCTTCCACAACTCTCTCCCAGATTTTCATCGTGTGGCTCATCAACTTAATCCCTCTGTAGTTGCTACAACTCTGTATATCACCCTTGTTCTTAAAAATGGGCACCAGCACACTTCTTCTCCATTCTTCAGGCATTTTCTCACCTTCAAATATTCCATTACATATTTGAGTCAAAAGCCTCACTGCCATCTCTCCTAGACATTTCCAAACCTCCACTGGTATGTCATCAGGTTCTTCATTCTTTTCAGAGCTTTCCGGACTTCACCCTCACTAATCTTTCCTACTTCCTGGTCCATAGTTTCTATGACCTCCACTCTGCTTTCTCTTTCATTCTCTTCATTCATTAGCTCCTCAAAGTAATCCTTCCGTCTTCCCATCACACTCTCCTCACTTGTTAGGACATTACCATTCCCATCTTTAATAAGCCTAACCTGTTGCACATCCTTTCCTGCCTGATCCCTCTGTCTTGCCAATCGGTACAAGTCCTTCTCGCCCTCTTTAGTGTCCAGTCTCCCATACAACTCATCATATGCCATCTGCTTTGCCTTAGCTACTTCCCTCTTTGCTCTATGTCCCATCTTCTTATATTCCTGTCTCCTCTGTTCATTCCTCTCACTGTCATATTTCTTCTTGACTAACCTCTTTCTTTGAATGGCGTCCTGCACTTCACTACTGTATTCCAACACCAGGTTTCCTTATCATCCATTCTCTGTCCAGATGACACACCTGTCTCTCTAATTACTGTTGCTGTAGTAGCCCGGTCACTTGGAAGCTCTTTCTTACCACCCAGAGCCTTTAACAGCTCCTCTCTGAATTCCTCATAACATTGGGCCTCATGCACGAAAATGTTCGTATTCTTACCCTAAATTTCTCCTACTTTTGTTCGTACGGAGTGTTCGTACGAACATGCCACGTCAGATCCAACAAAGACTTCTATCCACAGGAAACGTGTGTATATGAGCTGTGTAAATAATGATGAATCCCACCTGTTCTATTCACCTGCTCGTGCACGCGGGAGGTCATTTACATAATTTCCACCCCTCAAAACACCATATAAGGCCACGCTTCCTGCCTTCTGACAGCAGGAAGTGTCCATTCATTCAAACACATGAAGTAAAATGAGGAACTCCACGCGTTCGGAGATCTGCTCTCAGTCGCGCTGTGGCTACCCCCCCCCCTGCAGGTGTCGGATGGTCAAATATCTTTAATGTTAGTGTAAAGTTTGTAAACAACTGTGTAGTTTCACTTATTCAGAAGAGCTGTGGCGCACCGCTGCCCCCCCCCCCCGCAAGTGTCGGATGGTCAAATATCTCTAATTTCAGTGTACTGTGTTACATTATAGTTTCACTTATTCAGAAGAGCTGTAGCGCACCGCTACCCCCCCACCCCCCGCAAGTGTCGGATGTGTTTTTGAACAGAGGCATTTTAAAATGTCTCGAAACTACAGTTAACTTCATATTAATATTGTAGTGCATATGTTGTGTCTCCCGTGGGTCGTACAGTATCAGAAATCAAGAATAAATGGTTTGATCTGTAATGGCTTCAAACAAACGTCTCGCCACAGCACGACAGGTGGACAGTCTGCGAGATGGAGCAGACTTTTACTGCAAGACGCGCGATGATCCACACTCAGATGACAGTGCGCCCGCAGTCAACAGGCAGCTTAAATAAAAAATGACATGAAACGAATGAATAAGCTGGTTTCGCTTTTTCTCTGCGGTGCTGTGTGTGTGTGTGTGTGCGTGTGTGTGTGTCTGCTCGACAGTCGCGCGGCGTGGGGGGGGGCATGCCGACACTGGCGCGGGGGGACCCCGTGCCCACTGTTGGCACGGGGTGGGGGGGCGTGTGCCACACCACGCGCGGGGGCGCACGGTGGTCGAGTGGGGCGCGGGGGGGGGGGTTTGAAGCCGCTTTCTTTTAATTTAACAAATTTGTGTCGTTGCATTTAATTCTTTTTAAACTCAGAATATTTTCTAAATAACGAAATATAAGTGATTAGTGATGGAAATCCATCTGGATAACGGCGGACCGACTGCTCGTAAAATATACGACAGGTCCAGACCACACGTACATTTTGTTCGTATCTGAAAAAAATCTTAGGATACGAAAACATTGTTGGATGCCACAAATGATCCTTAATCGCTCGTACGCACAGGATAAGCACATATCTGTGCGTACGAACGGGTTGTGCATGAGGCCCATTCTTCCTTCTTTAGCTTCCACCATTTGGTCTTCTTCTCTGATTTTACTCTTTTTCTCTTCTTCACAACAACAGTCATTCTACACACAACCATCCAATGCTGTCTGGCCACACTCTCCTCTGCCACAACTTTACAGTCTCCAATCTCCCTCAGGTTTCCTCTTCTACACAGAATGTAGTCAACCTGCGTACTCCTTCCTCCACTCTTATAGGTCACTCTATGTTCCTCCCTCTTTTGGAAATAGGTATTGACTATTGCCATTTCCATTCTCTTGGCAAAATTCACCACCATCTGTCCTTCCTGGTTTCTTTCCTAAACACCAAATCTACCCATCACTTCCTCATCCCCTCTGTTTCCTTCACCAACAAGTCCATTCAGGTCTGCTCCGATCACCACTCTTTCCTCCCTGGGAATACTCTCTATCACTTCATCCAAATCTTTCCAAAATGTATCTTTCTCCTCCCCATCACATCTAACCTGTGAAGCATAACCACTGGCTATGTTTAGCATCAGACCTTCTACTTCTACCTTCAGACACATCACCCTTTCTGACACTCTCTTCACCTCTACTACATTCTTTGCCAACTCCTCCTTCTGGACCACCCCTACTCCATTTCTCTTTCTATCCACACCATGGTAAAACAGTTTGAACCTTGCTCCAATGCTGCGAGCCTTGCTGCCCTTCCACTTGGTCTCTTGGACACATAAAACATCTACTTTTCTTCTCTGCATCATGTCAGCCAGCTCTCTACCTTTGCCTGTCATTTTTTCATTCAACCTTTATTTACTCAACCTTTATTTATACAGGCTAGCCTCGTTGAGCCATGGGGGCTCATTTACAAGAGGGACCTGTCTCACTCACACCCAGGGTCAATTTTAGAGTTACCAATGAGCCAAGCATGTTTTTGGACTGTGGGAGGAAACCGTCCCCACATTTAGCGTTGCAACCCTCAGTCCTACATTCTTCACTTTCCTCCTCTCCCTCTGTCTCCTGACACGTTTCCCTCCTCGGGGTCTTCGACTAACAGTAGCACAACTTCCGCCGGCACCCTGTTTGCCAACAGCACCGGTGGCGGTCGTTGTTAACCTGAGCCTCAACCGATCCGGTATGGTTTCACTTTGATGAACTCGCATTATGGTTTTGGCAAATGTGTTTTACATCGGATGCCATTCCCGACACAACCCTCACCATTTACCCGGGCTTGGAACCGGCACAAGAGATACACTGGCTTGTGTTCTATTTATAATAAATCTAATTATTATTTTGGCAAAATATTATATACCGGTACACAAAATGAAGTGGAATGAAAAAATACCCTCTTTTAATAATTTTAAAGAAACTGACCTAAATATATATATTGCCTCTATTGAAAAGCTTAATTTCAACAATAAGAAACTTCTAAGAACAAAAACTCTTATTCAGAAATTTAATTTTACCCCATAAGCAGACCACTTTGTTGTTTTGTATTCTTTTTCTCTTTGTATTGTATTTATTGTTTTTTTGTTTTTTTGTTTCAGACCCTCTGCTATTTATACCTGAATTTATCTTGTATATTTGTTGAGATATTGCATTTATATTTGGTTAAGAAATGTGAGGTCTAGTTTAATAGGATCTGTGATAGTTATGCATCATTTTTTGTGTGTGTGAGTGTATTTTGTTGCTTTTGATTTGGAAGATCTTTGTAATGTTATCTGTTTCATTACAAAAACAAACAAAAAATGGCTCTCATGGCTCTGGATCCGGTACCTCAAATCTCCGCCCCCTAAAAGTTCAACGTCATCGCTCATTTGTATTATGAATCTCAAAAATATAATTAAACAGCACGATAAAATTGCAACTTGGTTTTACAGTTCAAGCGGGTGTTATGTACCCTAGGGGTGAGACAGCTTTAAAGAAAACACACATCATTATTATGTTTAGGTTGACTACAGTGTGACTTTAGGTGTGACTGCAGTCTGTTGAAAGCCAGCAGCCTGTTGCAGCACTTTTTTTTACTCAGCTAATCAGGCTTGATTGGCTGAGCTGCAACACCTGCTGACACTCTACCTTTATAAGCTCAGGGCCAAAGCCTGAACAGTGTAGAGGCTTGAGAGTGGAGGTTTGGATGGTTAGTGGACGTTTGAGCGTACAGGTTGGTTAGTAGGTTGAAGCCTGCTGTGGACTTATTGTTACTTATACATTCATCAGTAGTATCCTGCAGATGTTTGTTTGTAGAGCTGGGAGTTCCTCCACCCTCCCTGGCTGTGGTGATCTCTAGCAGGTTAGAGGTCGTTTGTACACTCATTTTGGAGTGTGTTGGTTAGAGCACTATCGTGCTCTGGTTCTCTTGTGTAGAGGATCGTGTGGGCTCTAGACTACCTAGAGTAGGGAACCTGAGCCGTTGAGGGTTCTGAGTCTCAGATACTGGGCTCAGGGCTCTGGAGTGCTGTCTGCTGGGGGACAGCTGTGTAAGCTCAAGTTCTCTTATTTTTTTGTATAAATTTACTTTCATAACTTTCTGGTTGGATAAGGCTGGTAGTCCTGTTTTCGCCTTTTTTGTTTTATCCTTTAGGCCTAAAGTTTGTACAGGTAGTCCGTTGTCCAACAGGCTTCTACGGCTCTGTACAGAGTTGGCCCTGTTGGGCAGCATTATTTTCTGTTTGGCCACCTTACCCTAACCCATCTCTCAGTTGATACTTTCTTTTTTTTTTTGTGACGTGGGACGCCTGGAGAAGCTGGTGGTGGTTCCAGACCAGAGGGAACTACTGCAGAAGACCCCATCAGTTCCCTAAGGATTTTAGTTTAGTTAATAAAATTCTGTTGAACCTTTTTTCCTTGTGTCCTGCGTCCTTTAAATATGTTAAGATCTTTACAGGTCGTAACATATTTATTGGGGGCTCGTCCGGGATGGACTAATTGACTGAGACTGGGCTCTGGGCTCTGGGGTGCTGTTCGCTGGAGACAGCTGTGTTGACTCCTGCTCCTGTTTTTCTCATAACTTTATTTTTATAACTTTCTGGTTGGGTGAGGCTGGTAGTCCTGTTTTCACTTTTTGTTCTATCCTTTAGGCCTAGAGTTTTGGTACAGGTAGCCCGCTGTCCAACAGGGTTCTACTGCTCTGTACAGAGTTGGCTCTGTTGGGCAGCTTTATTTTCCTTTTGGCCACTTTACCCTAACCCATCTCTCAGTTGAACTTTCTTTTTTTGTGTGACGTGGGACACCTGGAGAAGCCGGTGGTGGTTCCACTGCTGCAGAAGACCTTAGTTTAGTTAATGAGCTAGGTTTTGATTAGTCTCAATTACATTAGGATTGCTCCTGGCTGTGTTCTGTGCACCTGTTGTGCATGTTTGTGGGAGTTTGGTTTTGTGCAGACATTGAGTTTTTTGTGCTTAAATATTGAGAGTGTTGTGAAGTTTTTTGAAGCTAAGTGTTTTTGGACCGCAGTTAATAGAATTGCTCCTTTTTACATTTGGTGTTTTGACAGCTGTGTGCTGTAGTTTGCACTCTCTCTGGAGCTGACAGGACCAGCTCCTAGTTGTTGATTGGGCTGAAACGCAGGTGTGTGTTTTTGTATGTGTGCTGCTTGATTTTGGTTGGACAGCTTTGCTGTTCGTGTTTATTGAGGGCTTGTAATCAGCAGTTTGAAGCTGAATGAAGCCTCTCTTTGGTGCTGATAGTGTTAAGTGCTGTCAGCTGTGTTTGTGTGTGTGCTACTGCTTGTGGTACATTCAAGAGCAGGAGGGCATTTGTGTTTTGGATCACCGTGGTCTATGTAGGACTGTTTTGGTGGTGAGCTGACTAAATTAGCCGTTTACTGTTTTGTTCACAACCATGGTGTTTGATTTAAGGAATTTCATTGAACAACCCACTGTGCAGGTCTTTGCAGATTACACAAAAGAACAAAAACTGAGTGTAGCAGATCATTATAACATTGACGTTAGAAAATTTGCTAATGATGGATGTCTAGAGAGTGAACTACTATGTGAATTGGTCCAGCTTGGGGCATTTCCTGAGATTGATGATCAAGAGCGTCTGAGAAAAGAAGCTGCTTCAAGACAAAAGGAACTCGAAGATCAAATAATGAGAGAAAAAGAGCTTATTTTACAACAGTTAGAAGATGCCCGAAGGGAACTACAACTCAAACATCAATTGTTCTTAAAAGAACAGGAAGTCATAAGTCAAAGTATTCAAGCTGCTTTGCAGGAGAAGAAGCAGCGTCTTCTGGAGCAACAAAGACTGGAGCTGCAGAGAGAGTTTGAGCTCCATGCTGAACAAAGGGAAAAACAATGTTCAAGTCTCCCTACGTGTCAAGTGAAGATGACACCGGGGTCTAGCACTCAAGCAGGTGAGCCTCTCACACCTCAACAGGAAGAGGCGCCTGAAGAGCATCGACCAGAAGAGAAAGAGACGAAAGAAGAAGACATCATTCTAAGTGACTGTTTTTCATTGTTTGACACTGAACATGGCAACATGGTGGCACAACTGGTAGAGCTGCTGCCTCTCAGCGAGAAGGTCCCCGGTTCAAATCCCGGCTCGGGGGCCTTTCTGGGTGGACTTTGCATGTTCTCTCCGTGCATGCGTGGGTTTTCTCCGGGTGCTCCGGTTTCCTCCCACAGTCCAAAAACATGCATGTTAGGCTGATTGGTAACTCTAAATTGACCCTGGGTGTGAGTGAGACAGGTCCCTCTTGTAAATGAGTTTCCATGGCTCAACAAGGCTAGCCTATATAAATAAAGGTTGAATGAATGAATGAATGAATGAATGAACATGAAACTAAACCTGACACTGAACTTAAAACTGAACAAACCCCAGTTCAGTCAGATGAGGACATAATAGACTTAGAAGAGCTAAAGGAGGATGACTTTGAACTGAGGGAATGTTTTTTATTTAGCTCTGAGGAAGAGGAAGTCCCAGTGAGCCTAAGTGAGATGATGCCACACGTGACACATTCTCCTGCTCCTTTATGTCCCATTTCTGCCACTACAGAAATCAAAACGAAAGTGGTGGTGGATGACATGGGACCGTCGCCTCAACCTAAAGCAAGAGATGGGTCTGAAGAACACAACATGTTACTGTCTGTGAGAGATGAGATGCTGCTGCCTTATATAGGACATGTTGTAAATGGTTCTGAGTCTAACTGTCTCTACTGTGCTTACAGTGTGGCTGGGAACAGAGCTGTCACAGCTGACATGGTGGAGCTACCAAGAGCAGGAAATGATAGATTCCCTCTGGCTGTTGTGAAAAGTATCCACTCTCCCACTGGCATCCTTGGTCATGATGTTGATGTTGGTTTGGTGTCTGGTAATAAAAAAAAAAGTATTGCAAGGTAGACCCAGACAAGCGTCGCCTGTTTGGCTTCAGAACATTTTAAGATAACATGATATTGTTTATGTTAGCAGTTAGGCGGACTAGTTTTAATGATGTTTTTAGTCTGTTTGTCTGTTGTGACTGCTACATTGTTACTCTCTAAGGTCCTATTTATTTTGCATGTGTGGATGTGAGATGTTTTTACCTGACATCCACATCACCCCTATGCAAAACAACTGGCGGTGGGGGTGTTATGTACCCTAGGGGTGAGACAGCTTAAAAAAAACATCATTATTATGTTTAGGTTGACTGCAGTGTGACTTTAGGTGTGACTGCAGTCTGTTGAAAGCCAGCAGCCTGTTGCAGCACTTTTTTACTCAGCTAATCAGGCTTGATTGGCTGAGCTGCAACACCTGCTGACACTCTACCTTTATAAGCTCAGGGCCAAAGCCTGAACAGTATGGAGGCTTGAGAGTGGAGGTTTGGATGGTTAGTTGACTTTTGAGAGTACAGGTTGATTAGTAGGTTGAAGCCTGCTGTGGACTTATTGTTACTTATACATTCATCAGTAGTATCCTGCAGATGTTTGTTTGTAGAGCTGGGAGTTCCTCCACCCTCCCTGGCTGTGGTGATCTCTAGCAGGTTAGAGGTCGTTTGTACACTCATTTTGGAGTGTGTTGGTTAGAGCACTATCGTGCTCTGGTTCTCTTGTGTAGAGGATTGTGTGGGCTCTAGACTACCTAGAGTAGGGAACCTGAGCCGTTGAGGGTTCTGAGTCTCAGAGACTGGGCTCAGGGCTCTGGAGTGCTGTCCGCTGGGGGACAGCTGTGTAAGCTCAAGTTCTCTTATTTTTTGTATAAATTTACTTTCGTAACTTTCTGGTTGGGTAAGGCTGGTAGTCCTGTTTTCGCCTTTTTTTGTTTTTTTCCTTTAGGCCTAGAGTTTGTACTGATAGTCCGCTGTCCAACAGGCTTCTACGGCTCTGTACAGAGTTGGCCCTGTTGGGCAGCATTATTTTCTGTTTGGCCACCTTACCCTAACCCATCTCTCAGTTGATACTTTCTTTTTTTGTGACGTAGGACGCCTGGAGAAGCTGGTGGTGGTTCCAGACCAGAGGGAACTGCTGCAGAAGACCCCATCAGTTCCCTGAGGATTTTAGTTTGGTTAATAAAATTCTGTTGAACCATTTTTCCTTGTGTCCTGCGTCCTTTAAATATGTTAAGAACTTTACCAGTCGTAACAGCGGGTCATTAATAAAATTTTGTTTAAAAATACAAGAAAAATATATGATGGTTAATCACGTGACATACGTCCATGACGTAAAACAACTGCGCCATTTTGTCACAACAACCGCGATCAAAATGACGAAAAGACTGTCACAGCCAAACTTACTGTCATATTTACAGTTAGAAAAATTAAGTAGAATTATGGGTGATGTAGTTTGTGTATTACAGTTAGAAAAATTAAGTAGAATTATTCATTGTGTGATCTAGTTTATGTATTACAGTTAGGAAAATTAAGTAGAATTATTAATTTTGTGATGTAGTTTGTGTATTACAGTTAGAAAATAAGTAGAATTATTCATTCTGTGATGTTGCTTGAAGGTTATCATTGGTTGAACAAACTGTGAAATAAGGGGCAGATATAATAAGATTTCATCTTCTTTCTGCTCCCTTCATTTTATCCTACTTGTATTCTTGTATCTGATGAAACTGTCTTGTATTGTTCTTTTAAAATGAATGAATAAACATCAAATCAAATCAAATCAAATATTTTACAAAAAAGGATTCTCCTTGTCCAACTAGACCAGGAGTTTGCAACCTTTACGATCAAAAGAGCCATTTTACACCTTTGTTCACTAAATTAAAAGTGATCAGAGCCGCGACAACCTGCTATGGTTATCAACTGGTGGCCCATGGGCTACTTTAGGTTTGTTGGAGGGGGCTTTTGTGGCCATTAGGGGTGACATTATAAAGCTTAAAAAAATCTAATGATTTAGATGTTTACAATTTAAGACAAATGAAAAGACCAGATTCTTGTGTGTGGGGGTGGTGGTAGTTAAAAAAAAATTAATAACTATTAACTATGCAGACCTATGTATTTTTTTATTGTGGAAAAATTAAGTATAGACATAAAGCATAAAGTTAAAATATGTTTTTTTCTCCTTGTATATGTTCCAACAAAAGAAATAAAAGGAAAACTGCTAAAACGAGTCCTTTTTATATAGTTTATATAACAACCAATAAAATTCAGTTTTATGTCAGTTTTGGTCAAAGCTTGAAAGAGCCGCTGCAGAGGAACCAAAGAGCCGCATGTGGCTCTAGAGCCACAGGTTGCAAACCCCTGAACTAGACGAATGAAAATCGAAGCACATGAAGAAAGTGGAGATACTGAACCAGGAGCGAGCGTTATGGCCGGTGAGTGCGGAGCTGACCAGGCTTTTGCAAGCTGGCAGGAGCCGTTGGACTCCTGCCTGCGTGGTAGCCATCATGTGGAGGAGGACAACATAAGGAGGCGGAGGAGAATGATCTCAGCGGAGGAGAGTCAGGCTCAGAAGAACCGTCAAGTGAGGGATGCCCAGCAATCTGGACAGCTGCCCAGTTCAAGGCCAAGAAGACTCATTATCCATGGCTTTTAATGAAAAAAATATATATAAATCAGTTTTTGGTTGCTCAACATGCAAGGCAGTTGGGACTTTAGGACCAGAGAATACTGGTGGAATGAAACTGGCTAAACAGTGGGTGTCATGTTTAAAATCTTTATCTGCCTCTGACATAAAGTAGCAACGAGCACTTCGTAAGAAAATATTTGAACATGTTCGGACCAAGAGTCACTTAACAGCAAAAAACATACTTGAAAAGGCAAAAGAAGACTCATTGGGACAGGCTATAGTCGATGCTCAGTCTGAAGAGATAAGCACTACGAGTCGGATCTTTCACACTGCATATAAAGAGGCTAAACTAAACAGGCCAGCCCATGGATTTGAACGTGAAATGGGCTCTTTGCACGTCAACTTCCGTGTTCCGGTCAATGCGGATCGCTCACTTCCGGTCTATTGAACATGGCGTTTTATTGGAGGTGTTCGTGTTTGCAGGGCTTGCCCAAGCTGACTATTAACGATGTTCATCGCATTTGTAAGTCTCATCCAAAGCTCCAACGAGTAAATTAGAGAAAGGCTTTAAGATG